>CM032637.1:27101527-27368012 GCA_019097785.1 Fraxinus excelsior | reverse complement strand
CTGTGACAAAAATGCACACGACACAAATGTTATTAATGAAAACCTCGAATGTATTAATATTTATTGTGACCTGAAATTAATGAATCAGGTACATGTAAAAGATTTAAATTGTGTGATATGTTCATGCATATTCAGTTATTTGTGACCTACTCATACAAATATGTGACATTGTGACCTGTGACATGAAAACTTATAAGGACTTACATCATGATTGCAGAATACATCTTCATCCAACTTGACAGCAGATGGCTGTTTCTCCGACCTCCAGTTCACAATTAGGGGGGAAACTGTTGCCCATCCTATTCGTCACAGGTCCGTTTAGTCCGGGAATTGACTCATATATCCACACTTGAAATGCAACCAAGAACCCCTTCAACCTATAATGTGGATTCCTGTGACCTAAACCCTCCTTCAAAGATTTTAAAGACATTTGAAATAAGTCTTTGCCAAAAGGAAATCTCTCCAAAAGATCAAAGTCCTCTACCAATGCAAACAAATAATTTTCAACCACTTTTTTGTATAACGTGGAGAACAAGTACAATGTAATCAAAAATAGAATCCCGATCCTCACTACATCATGATCGTCAACGTTAGACACGTTGAGAAACACGTCCCTCACAGCTTCGTTTGTGACCAACTTCAAATGCCCAAAGTATGTATCCTTAATCCTAGATGGAACCTTGTCAATATCTTTCCTAAAGTCATCACCAATACATCTAAGGCTAGTGACCAAATAGAATTCACACAACAAAAATCTCAAATATCTATTGGCAACCTTGAACTACATCTCATTGGGATGAAGTTGCTTGACTTCTCTCATCAACAAATAGTGTATAAGCTGAGGCTGCAAAATAATCTCATTACATTTAATGAAGTGCGAGAAGCATGTTCTTGCCAAGACAGTCCTTTGACCATCATCGAGCTTTGATGTGAAGTTTGACAGAACATTTTTTGCCACATTGGTTGTAATTTTCCCCGAAAACCATGAGTCTTAGGGTATAACGTACTTCCAATCCTGGGTCACAATAAAGCAATAACTTAGATTACACGTACAGTAATATTTATCCACAACACTTCGCACTCATAAAAGTGATGTCACAAACAGGCAAGACTTGTGACCTAGATGAAACTGTTGTATTCAAGCATGTGCATTCGGTCCCAATTTCTAAAAAACTAGGTCACAAACAACAACAGACTATCACAATTCCAAAAAAAAAAACTTATATTCTTCGATTTCGACTTTCGTGGGTACACCGGAGTTCTAGGGATTTCCTCTCGAATCGTCTTTTCCACTTTCAGCAGCGAAGTACCATGGGTTTTCAGATTTTCTTCACAGCGTTCCTTCGACATCTTCGACTTCTTTCTGGATCGTTGTGTGGTTTCAGAGTCTTCTCTGGCGTCGGATTGTGGCCCTCGATCACAACTTCTCCTAAGCGCCATAACTTCTCTTCACCGTTCGCAAAATTTGAGACAAAGTCTTGGTCACATTTCTTTCCTTCTTCCCAACGCCTTCACCACCTCACCGCCTACACTTCTTCCATGAACAATATATGCAATAATCGAATTGGGGTTTTCGTTTGATGTCAAAATGAAGAGAAATGGTGTGATTTGGGCAAGAATCAATTTGGGATTTTTAGGAATAGGAAGGGTTATGATGTTTAGCGGTTCTAGGCAGTTATAAATGTAGTTTACTTTTTTAAAACTCTCTCTCTCTCTCTCACTCCAATCCTCCCCTAAAAAACGGGTTGGTTATTATAATTAAAAAATAATTCTTTAATTCTTTAAAACCTGTTTTGTGAAAAATTAAACTTGAATATGGATTTGTGAAAATTGAATCTTAAATACCTATGTAGCTTTAATTTCCTCCAAAAAAAAAGCCCCAAGATTTTAGGGCTCAAGTCGAGCCTAGACCGGGCCATTTCCCAAAAAATGGGATTTGGTCCGGGCTTTTGGCTTGAGCCTTTGTCGAGTCGAGCTAGCTCACAGACTTTTCAATTTTTAGTTTTTTACTCAAATATATTAAAATCTGATCATTAATTTACAAACTACAAATTTAATTTAAAAACTAAAAAACTAATTATGCAAGTTGTTGAATTTTAAAAAGGGCTGGCCACACAATCCTAGAGGCTCCGAGCTAGCTCGACTCGAGCTTCTTTCGAGTTGAGCCATCAAGGCATCAAGCGATTGGACTCATTTTCCACTGGTGGAATCATAAGTTCAGAATACATGTCGATACTCATGTCAATATGGATCCCTTGATTCTTGATTTTATTAATTAGGAAAATCAATCTGAATTGGATCATTTATAAACTTGTGATTTTTATTTATGCCATCTATTTAAAAAAATATACATTTTTAATTTTTGAAAAGAAGAAGCTAGAAAAATTATTTTTACTGCACCATTTTTTAAATTTAAGTTGTATGTAGAAGAAGCAGCAGTAGCAACTCCAAATTAAAGCATAGGATTTGAAGTGATTACGTTTTCCTTTATAAATATGGATTTTCGTATTGCATCATCTTTTAATCTTATTATTTAATTGCTTCACTCGATTTCAACAGGCCGATTTACACACTAACATGTTTATTGGATAGTTGTTGCTTTGTTGGCTTACTAATGAATTATTGTTGCCTTGTCGAATAATGTTGTTGCCTTGCTAGCTTTTGTTAGATTTTTGAATTGTAGAATTTGTAAACGTGTCGCCGACGTGTCCAATTTTAGAAAAACATGTCATATCGGTAACTGAAAGCCCAAGTTGGTTAATCAAGATGTGGTGAATTGGTTATTAAAACTTTTTCGTTAATAAATCAAGTTTTAATATGATAAACAAGCAAATAATAGAAGACAACTAAACACAAATAAGCAAGCAAGTGGAACAACTTATTTTGCACAAAGTAAAAATGTTAATTAGAAAGGATAGAGAATGCAAATGATATATTTATGGAGGTTCGATCCAATGCAATGATCTACGTCCTCCGTTACCAAGCTCTCTGGTAAGAGCAAGTGGGGCGGGACAAAATTTCCTGGACCGGACTGAACCGAACGATTCTTCAGAAATTAAATACCCGAACGGGTATCTGAATCGAGAACCGATGAGTTCGGTTCGGTTCTCGGTTCTAGGCTAAGAACCGAATCTAAATAATTTTTTTAAATTTTTATATTGAATTAATTAATTTTTTTAATTTTTTCTAAACAAATTAGCAAATTAATTAGGTAAATTTAATTTTTGGTATTTGTATATATTGAATTAATCTTATTGGACAACTTGTTATTTATATGATTTTAAATTGTGCTACGTTAATTTGTAATAGTTACGAATGGACATGTTATTAGTGATATTTATGTAGTGTTATTGTAAATGTTAAAAAATTTAATTATGGTACGGAACCGAACAGAACCGAATGGAACCGAACTAAACCGAATCCGAACGGTTCCATAATTATATTTGGACCCGACGGTTCCATTTATTAAATACCCGAAAATTTTGGGTCGGTTCGGTTCTGGAGAGACCAAACCGAACTGGACCATGTCCAGCCCTAGAGCAAGGTCTTTTTCACTATATTGATTGACTTATGGTGCAATCCAACCCTTTACAACGCTTCCGGTGACTTACAACTAAGGAGCACTGATCCTTTTACAACGTTGAGCTTTCCACAATTCAAAATAAATTTACAAGTGAAATCTTCTCTTCTTAATAGATGATGATTCCAAAGTTGAGTATAAGAAGAGAAGTATGGTAACACTTTGATATATGGTAATGAATGAAGCTCAAAAGTTTGATTTGAAAAACTTTGATGAATGAGATGATTTTCAAACTTGAGATCAATCAAAAGTTTTTCAAATATAGAATGATTTGATGATAATATATGAGGTGAGAAATCAATGCAATTTTAGCTCACAAAAAACTCAATTGAATGTTCTTAAGTTGTTGTAATAAATGAGAAGTGAGTTGATATTTATAGAGATGAAAAACGCCAAAGTTTCTGTCAAACCGAATCACCGGTCTGGTCGACCGCCAATTTTCGGATGACCAAAATGATCGTTTGTAGGAAAAAAATTAGAAGTGAGAACGGTCAAATCAAACCGTTTGAAGCATGTCTGGTCAATCGGCCGGTCCGGCCTGTCGACCGCCCCGTGTGGTGGCGGTCCGACTTTTTGATTTTTTGTTTTGCTGTGTGACTTTTGAAAAGTATGATATTTTGATGAGCATTTTTCACTAACTTTTTTAACATGAAAGATTATTTTCAAAATTCAAAAGTTAGTCATCTTTGAAATACTTTTTAATGCATAGAATGGTTTTGAGCTATAGTCATTCATACCGTATATTGAGTCGTTAGTACTTTTACATTTTTTGCTAAGAAAATAAGTATTTGATCTTGCCCCAAAGTCTAGTTCTTGATTTCTTGAATGTGGCTTCGATCTTTGACTTTCTTCAAGAGTTCGATTTGTAATGATAGGTCTTGCTTTTTTACTGTCATTGATCAATATTCTTTTGTACTTGTTGAAAAAATAAAGTCACTAGAATTCAACTTATTAGTGAATAAGATCAACTTGTTCATTATAATCAAAACTTCGAGGTTTTAGATTAACCATATGTCAACAGTAACATGTCAATTCGTTATTGTTTTAGCCCCCAACTAAATTTTTCGATCTATCTCCAACAATGTGTATTAGGAGAATGATCATATAATCAGGGATAAAGTCTGTAATTGACTAAAAATATCCAATCATTTTATGCTTGCTACATTTACACTAAACAACAAGTGAGACAAAGTGCAAATCATATGATATACATGGGCACACTCGACAAAAAGATATATGTAGCCAACCCCTAGTAAGTAATGAATAATGGGGAGCGCTCAATGGATAAAGATATATGATAAATAATCTTGACCCTTAAATAAATCTAATTTTGGGGTATAGATCTAACTTTAAATGAAGCGCCATGAGCATTTTGAAGCACACAGGTCCAATGGGAGGCCTGTACTGAATGTAATCCCTTTTGATGATGATGCTTTGGAGGAGCCCTACAATTTTTTCATCTCCCGTCATTTTTTTTTAACACTAGATCTATACCCTTAAATTAGATTAATTTAAGAGTTAACTACATTTGTCAAATACATTTGTCCATTGATCGCTCCCCATGAAACTAATGAACATACTTTAAGCCCTTGTTTGGTGGGATTAAAATCTTATTTTTAGTAAATTTTGATACGAGTGAATGAAATGTGTGGTTCTCATGAAATGTATAGTTAAAATTAATTGTTGACTTTGACTTATATTAAAATTTTAATTTTAATCTCTACCAAACAAGGGCTAAATGTACCGATGCACAACATGATGAACGAGATAAAGGTCTGTTCTCTAATGAAACAAAATTTTAAATTGTACAATCTCCATAATCCATAGTTCAATCATCAAACTATTATTTGAAATAATCCAAAGTTTAATCATCAAATTATTATCTGAAATACTCCACAATTATAAGCGAAAATTGAGTATGGTAACACTATAATTAATAGAATAATTCCTAATTATTTATCAGCAATAGTATTACACAGAAACTGTAAATTCTATAATGACAAGAACAATGATACGTAAATCTTACAAGTACAATGGTTAATAATATCAACAACATTTATCAATTAATATTGATAAAATAATTTGAAAACCACAAATAAAGAGAGGAAAGCAGAAGAAACAACATAGACAAACAAGAACACTAAATGAAATCATGGTTGTACAGTACAGAATTCATGCATCGAAGTTGGTTTAAACTGAGCTCCCATATCTCGAACTGCAGACTGTATAAACTCATAGGAGTAAGTAAGAATGTAGATAAAGACAACAGAACCAAAAATGAAAAATGGAAAGGTTAACAAAAGAAAATGGTACCAGTAAATGATTGGAATGGACAACTTTGAAACTTGGCACATTTAGTACTTCTTAATATATAACTTGAAGGCATCATTCCCCCAATCCAATTGTTTCTCTTCAATTTCCTTTGCTGATTCTACAATTGAATCACTACAGCCATGCAACTCTATGGATTGAAGAGTTGAAATTTCTCCAAAACCACCAGGGATCTCATCCAGCATTCCAAACGAAATGACCAGGTGCTCGAGTCTCGGGAAGTGGATACTGTCAGCTCTCCAGTGCTTCAAATTAACGACATATAACAGCAAAAATCTCAATTTCAGAAATTCTCCTTCATTTGGTTCCCACTCTAGTCCATTGAAGGCACAGTTTTTCAGTTTTAGCACTTCAAGATTTGGCACCTTACCAAGAATTGTCAATTCTTCGGGATGAAGTTTGAGATAATGTTTGGGATGAAGTTCCACACCTTCTAAAGTCAACTTTTTGAGTGACGTCGGAAAAGTGATATGCACTAGGAAACCGGGGAACGTATATGGAAGCCAACATTTTAATGATTCAAGTTTAGTTAGACGTGCAAGATTATTGATACAAGATCTTTCCCGACTGGCCCCCTCAATAGAATCATAATGGATAGCCAATTTCTGTAGATTTGGAATTCTTTCGAGGATCTCCTCCGTCAACCTAAAATTAAATATCTTCGAGAGGGTTTGTAGATTTTCTAGAACAACAATAGAATTTTCATCCCCCTTAATTTCTGAACTAGGAGGATCAGGAAGATGTGCAGAAGCATTCCACATGACATGTCTTAATTGTGTCATCTTCCATATTTCTGGTGGTAGTTTAATGTGCCCATAATCATCCAAAGAAACTATTGTTTGTAGATTCCGAAGTTTATACATTGATGCAGTGATGTTTTGAGGGAATTTATTGGAGCAATAGATGTACCGCAAGTGATCCAATTTTTCCATTATTAGGTAAGTATGAATTCCATCCATATGCAGTACTTTAAGTGGCCTAGAAGAGATATGAACTCTTCTAGATGAAGGACCGCCGCGTGAATCTCGTAGCAGTGCAGTTATTATGGATTCAAACAGGAAGGACCGTTGAGTTGCATGGTAAAATTGCACTCTGTCTGAAAATGATAGAGAATTCTCCTTAACATGAATACTTATACGGCACATACAATCTTTAATGTGACGATCAATATCACAGAGTCTCCTTTTCTGGACCTCGAAAAAATTCTCCTTTTCAGCTTCTCGGACACAAAGGTCCCGTAAGAGATCATGAATTCTACATGTTTTAATTTGTCCATTAGACCCTTTCCTTTCAACCAAAATAAGACTTCTTTGAACAAGATCCAAAAAGTAATCCTCTCCTACATCTTCCAACGTTTTAGAGCATGCTGGTTTGAGGATTCCCTCTGCAACCCACAGCTTGGTAAGTACCTTGACTTTGATTTCAAAATCTTCTGGAAAAATTCCCATATATAGGAAACACCCTTTCAAATGATAAGGCAAATGTTTGTAACTCAAAGAAAGTATCTTAGAGCATTGCTCATCATTTGAAGTTATTTCCGAACTTAAATTATTTGCAATACTTCTCCAGTAATGTGGTGTTTTAGTGGCCTTTGATAGGAGGCCCCCAATCACAACTACTGCAAGTGGAAGTCCACGACAATTTTGGGCAATCTGCTTGCCGATTTTTTCCAATTCAAGAGGACAACAACCTTCTCCAAACACCTTCTGACAAAATAAATTCCAACTTTCTTCGTCGTTCAGAAAACGCGCATGATGAAGAGGAGAACCAGAGCTGATATAATTAGCCACATTCTCTAGCCTAGTAGTCAAAAGGATTCGACTTCCAGTTTTGTCTTCTGGAAAATATCTTTTAACACTGTCCCAGGCCTCAATATCCCACACATCATCCAATACAAGAAGATATCTCCTGCCCTTTAGGTTCTTGTACAGAAGTTCTCCTAATTGATCAATGTCCTTTTCACTCCTCTCTTCAATTCGTATTTTCATGGACTCTAAAAGGCCTAGTATGATTTCTCGCACACTATATTCTTGAGATATAGTGATCCAAGCACGAATGTCAAAGTGATGCTCAATATATTTATCAATGTAAACTTTGTGAGCGAGTGTAGTCTTACCGATGCCACCCATGCCGACAATTGAGACAACGTCGAGTTTTGATGAATCTTCAACTAGACGACCTTTGATATCCTCCAATGCATCATCAAGATCAACCGTAGTGCTCTGACCCCAAGAATCTGGTCTTAATGAACCAACAGGCAGTGAGGTGTTGCGCTCCAATTCTTCATTTATGCCACTTTCATCCTCAATCTTCTCTGCCCTTGTCTTTAGGGAATCAACTTCTTCAATTAGTTTTGCAATTTCATGGAATGAAGTCGCGAATTTGTCACTTGCTTTTTCTCGAATTAGTTTCCTTAATTCTTTATAGATTAAAATATCATCATGACGACTTGCATATTCGTTTTCAGGGAATGGAACCTTAAAGATGTCACCAAGACGACTTGCAGATCCTTCAGGAACTCGAAGTGCAATGCAGTATTCAATGATATCTTCAAATCGACACGCTGCAATTCCGATCTTTCTCTCCAAACCTTCGATTGAATCTATGTTTTCTCGTGGGAAATTATCAAGAAGATCTTGCAAGTAAACAACTTTTTTGAGGTGAGATTCGATTTGTTGTTCCTCGCCAGGAAGAAGATACGAACAATCATATTTCAGGGTGCGCTGCAGAACGTGAGTAAGAGAAAGAAGAGCAGCATAAGCCATTTCTGTTCTCTCCTATCACAGCTTGAAAGAAAGAAAATTGAAGCAAAATGAAAGCAATCAGGATCTGTTCCACCCAACACGTTATGCAATAAAGCTAATAGGTGTCTTCCATTATTAATCTGAAAAAGAAAAAGCAAGAAAGAGAAATGATAAATGGATAAATCTATATGTACATAATCATTGTACATAATGGATTACATAAGCACATGTGGAAGAAATCTGACCGTGAATGTGAAGTGTGGAAAAATCAAAAATTGTAGATTGCCGATGGATGCGCGCCATATATCCATTATGTAATGTATTATGTAAATGATTATATACTTGTAGCATGATCCATGATAAATAGCCTGACAGGAAACAAGTGACCTGTTTGGTTGTTTTTTTCAAACTTCACAATCAAACGCTGACATATGTCCCCTATTTTTAAATGCGATCACTTACCCTGTTCGGTAGCATTACTCGCTTTTGCCAATTCAAACACGTAATGATCAAACCATTAAAATTTTAATTATCATTCTTTTACTCATTTTCAACCACACATTCTACAATAAAATAATATTTTACATCACATTAATAATTTTTCTTTCTTTTTCAACCAAACATTATCCATCAATCTACTATTCTAATATACATTCTTCCAAAATAATGTGGCTCAAACACACCCCAAAGAAAACAAACGAGTTAATTAAATGAGTGGTCACTAAAGTTTTTACTTGATTACTACTTGCTCATCGAAAAGATTTTTGAACTCATTTTTTTAAAAAGTTTGGGAACACAATTGTAATTTATTTTTATTTTTATTTTCCATTTTTTGTTTTATATAAATATGAGGATATATTGATCATTTTACATTGAAAATAGTGAAAATGACGTTTTTCCGCATTGAAACGTTGAAATAAGGACGAGAATGTAAAAAGAAATGAAACGTAAGGACGTTTTACGCAATAAGTGTCAAACGTGGGGACATTTTGTGCTATTAAGCAAATACAAACATGTTTGAAACGTATGGACGTTTTCCGCATTAAGTGTCAAATGTAGGAACGTTTTGTGCTTAAACCTTTTAATAAGATTTTTGGACTCACTTGCACTTTTTAAAAAATTTGGGAGTATAATTACAATTTATTTTTTATTTTTCATTTCATTTTCTTTGTGTTTTATTTAAATTTGAGGGTATATTGGTCATTTTACACTGAAAAATAGTGAAAATGACGTTTTCCACACTGAAACGTTGAAATAGGGGCGCAAATGCAAAAAAAAAATGAAACGTTGTGATGTTTTGCACACTAACTGTCAAACGTATGGACGTTTTGTGCTATTAAGCCTACAAAATAACTCCAAACCTTATGTTATAACGACCCCCCCTCCCCCTCCCCCTCCCCCTCCAATAATTCAAAAGAACAATTATGCTACATAAAAATCAAAGTTGAGATAATGTCATGTGATAGTTTATTATTTGATAATTTAAAATACAATCAATTTTTTTCATTCAACTATCTTCCATCACGTACAATTATATCAAACTTTCTATCAATTCTTTCTTGGAAAAGTAACTTTATCCTCAAAAGAATGTACTTTTATAATAGGAAAAATTGCACCCACGGTATCAAATCTTTTACTTTTTTACAGACTTTGTCCAAACATTTAAATAGTTAGTTTGACCGTTAGTTGACCAATAATTAAATGTCTGATCAATTGTTGACCAATTTGTAAAGGGTAAATATGTAATATTCATTCGTGTACGTAAAACGTTGGAAAAAATAAGTGTAGCTGAGGAGAGAGAAAAGGCCAGTACTGGATTAGGATTTTGCTTTCCCTCGTTTCTAGCAATGACTTTTTCAATAGGCAAAATCAAAATTCAAGGTGTCACGGGTCCCTTTTATTTCTTCTGTGGTGTGCAGTAGTTACTGTTTCAAACAGTACAGCCCAATTTAAGGCTTCTTTGTCCATCTCTCTCTGGTTCTTCTGCCCTCTTCTTAAATGCATGCAGTGGCAGATAAAAATTGTTTATTTTACTTTATTGCAGATAGCGATTTAAGCCTGTAGCAATTTTTTGTTGAAAAGGAACAACACTGAGCTATAGCGACAATTTCAGGGAAACGATCCATTTCCATCGTCTATAATTCTGTCTAATCTAGTGTATGTTTGGTAGTGCTTATAACTTATAATTATGAGTTTTACGGAATGTCTGAATATCAAGTGTTTACTATTTGTGGATTATAAAAATGTATAGATAAAAAATATATCTAATCAACTTAAATTATAATTTAAAAGCGGTCAAACATGCTCCTTGTTTAGTCACAATTGCATATGTGATGCATAATATTCGACTTAACTAAATCATAATATTTAATGTACCTTACTAGACACGTCGAGTGTCCACTGGCATGTTGAGTGGAGGCTGGTGAACCGAGGGTACAATCCAAGGTGATGTGTACGTGGTGGGATACATTAAGTGCATATTTGGGAAGAATTGCAATTACTTTTAAATGGTGTTTTGTGGAGATTAAAATTAATTTTTTAGTAGATTATGATAAAAGTTTTTGAAATGTGAGGTTGAAAAGTTGTGGGACCATAAAGAAAAATTTTAAACAAGTGTAGCTAAGGAGATTACAATTTATATATAATAATTATATGTATTGCAGATTTGGACATAAGAGACCGTCCTCCTCTTGGGTACCCGGTTTGTTAGGCGACGGACACGCTGCCCTCGAATGCATCATTGGCAAGCAAACGGATGTCCATCTCGCAAACAGTTAGTCGCCCTTCTCGACGATCCTTAGGTAAGGGTTACACATTTGCGATTCATATTGAAAGTTATTTAAAAATTTCATCACATGGCAATTAACTAGTTCAACTGTCAATATGTCATCTTGAAGTCCTAACTGAGTTGACACCGTCAACGGATGAGGAGGGTCGAGGTTTTGTGTGGGAATTAGTCATTTCGCATACTCAACATGACCATATGTCGATTCCATCCTAGATCGAGATTGGATATGTGAATTGAGTATAATTTATTGATTACCATTTTTTTTGAATTAGCCTAATTTAACTAAGTTAATAATTTTTAATGTTGTTATTTGTGTAGGAACGCGATCCATTTGATAGACAATCACCTCCGCTGATGAGATTTCATTCTCCTACATCCAGACACCTCCCTCGTGGATCTCCCGCACACGGTCAGAGTCAGTATTTTCATGATCTATATGTTCGCCTGACCAGATTTATGGCGGATGAGGTGGTAGGGACGTTACGACGAGAGATGAGTGAGAAGGTATGGGCATTACGACGAGAGGTGATATATGAGTGGGTGCACTACGAGAAGAGATATGGATGCTGCGATGAGGGGTGCACTACGAGAAGAGATATGGTGCCAAGACGGAGGGGATTACCTCGATGACGGATGAGGTGGTCAGATCATGGACAAAAGGGCGGTCTCAATGACAGAGGAGATGGTAAGCCCCAAGGCGGAGGGGTGGTGGTTTACGAGGAAGAGGATGTGCTAGAGATGGAGGGAGTGCCCTTGATGCATAGGAGGTAGTAAGCCCCAGGGCGGAGGGGTGGCGGAGAAAGAGATAACGCAGTCATGACGGAGGGTAAGAATAGTGCTATTGATGTGTCGGAGGAGGTGGTATGCAAAATGCTGAGATTGCCATCACAGTAGGTCGTATTTTCCTTCACGGTTGAGTCGAAGAGGAGAACATTCGTTGATGGGACGTACCCTAATCTCTTTCGGGATGTGCACCATGCTAGTGGAAAGCATTCGAGACAGAGTGGGGAAGAATAATGCTCGGGTAAGTATTTTATAATTTTAGTGAAATACGCTATGCTAACTCTTATATGCTTTTTTCACATTTTTTTGTTTCTGTTTTTAGAGCTAGCCACAGAATAGGTGAAAGGACGATCACCGATTCCTATAAGTGGTTTCACAACGTCACGACTCTGGGTGCCTGGCTTGCCGACGATGTAAGTGTAATATCGTAATTATTATTTATTATGTATACATCATTTTTTGTTTATTAAATGAAATAACTCTCTATATTTCTTTATTGACGTTTCTTGATGTAGCACATTGACATGGCTATGGACTTGTTGTGCGATCGAGATCGACGATATCCGAGATCATTCGACATTCTTGGTCGAATCATATTGAGCACCGAGTTCTTATGTACCGTTACCATTAAATATCAGTCGCTCCAACTTATGAGTAAAGAGTACACGATGCCCGGAAATTTGCTCGAGTGGGTCATAGGGATGTGGTCAAATGTCGGGAAAAAATCATGGGTGGGTTGTACGCATATATACATTCTAGTGATCGTGAATCATCACTGTTTTGCTGTGGAGATCGTACTTGTTGATTCCACTATATATGTGTAAGACTCTGATCATTCCTGTCTGACACAAGCTTAGCTCGAGCTTCACTTGAGCTGATGGCTGTGATCGTTCATATGATGGCTAGACGAGCGAAGGTGATGATGGATGAGATACTAGCCATCGTGTGAGACACGATGATGGCGAGACAGTCGAAACCGTAAGTACTTATAATTTTTTTAAAAATGAACACTTTGTCTTTCCCTACAAATTATTGATCGAACTTACACATTATTATTTTTTTGCAGGCGCAATTGTGTCATATTTGTAATAAAGTATATCAATTTTTTTAGTATAGCACATAAGATTGATGAAATCAATCAGCCCTAGATACAAAATTAGATTATTAAGTTAGTGTGCGATTTGATGAATTCAATTGTGATCTGTGAATATTACTTATTTATTTATCAAATAATTAGTAAATACTATAAACAAATTGTAAATATCAAAATTTAATTGTTTATTTATTTGTCAAATAATTGTAAATATTGAACAAATTGTGCATATCGAAATTTTAATTATTTATTTATTTGTCAAATAATTGTAAATATCGTAAACAAATTGTACATATCGAAATTTTAATTGTTTATTTATTTTTGAAATATTTTTAAATATTGTAAACAAATTGTCGATATCAAAAGTTTAATTTTTATTTATTTGTGTAATAATTGTAAATATTGTTCATTTATAAGCAAAACCATTACACATTGGTGTAATTGTCATCGATGGGAATTTGACTTGTACAAAATTCGCGAGTATGCCATATTGCTCTGCACCTATGCGATCGAGGAAAACTCTCTGGTAGATAGTATTCTAGATGTACGTGGATGTCCAGGACCATGCAGTTCAACTTTAGGTGGCAACAAACTATTAAATGGGAGAATATGGTTGACAACTTCCCACTCGACTTTATTCGGTAGAGGAAATATAGTCTCAGCGTATGCTGCTCTCCAATAATTAGTCGTGTAATAAGGAGAGTATAGGGTTCTCGCTGCAAAGCCTCTAAACATAGCATCGACGACGCATGCTCACATGGAAAACTCTCCAACCGAAATCGACTACACGTGTAGGTGTTATTTGTCAAGTCCACCCTGTATGCCATATTACGTGGACATTTCACGATAAAGCGCAACTCATCCAGTGGTTCCATATTCAACTTTCCCGCAACCTCTGCAGTCTTGAAGAGTTTATCCTCCTGAGCCAAGGCTAGTATGCTCGTGCAACTCTGTGATTTCGCACGTCGGTCGTGAAACTACTGTTGTAGTTTGTTACAAATGTTCTCAATCATTACGAGGATAGGTAACTCTCGATCCTTCTTGAACAATGCATTTAGAGACTCTGCATTGTTTGATGTCATTATGTTGTATCGACGTCCTGAAAAATGTGATCTCGTCCAATGTTCAATTGTCATTTTCATTAGATACTCCCATTCCGAGAATGATTTACTTCCTAATTTCGCCAGGAATTTATTGCACTATTCGACACTATTAGCTTCGACCCCTCTCATGAACAATGAAACGATGCCTTTTCCCCGATACTTAGTCTTCATGTTGCCTTATATATGGTACAAGAAATACCCATGATGTGCATCGGGAAAAACCTCAGTGATACCATTTATTATAGATAATCTCCGATCAGTTACAAAAGCAAGATCCTCGACTTCCCCGATTACTTTTCTCAACTTTGTGATGTACCAACGTATTGACAGATCATTCTTGCTATCAACTATGCCGAATGCAAGAGGTTAAATTTGGATGTTGGCATTTTGACACGTAACAATAATTAACTTGCCTCCGTATCGTGCTTTTAGAGTTGTACCATCAACTAAAATTAGAGGTCGTATCGCATTTCAAAATCCTCGATTGTGTTGTCCTTGGCCATGAAGAAAAAGTTAAAGCAATTCTGGCCTTCCATTTCAATCAAAAATACAGAGCCATGATTAGCTTTACCCATGTTATGGAAATACCTAGCCAATTTAACATAGCTTTCATTGGTTGAGCCCATTAAGTCCTCCAACGCGCATTCTTTGGCCTTCCAAGCCTTCTGGTAGCTCATGATCACTCTATACTATTGACGGACGTTATAACTATGTCCGAAGGTCTGTATATTATTCGTGTATCCTGATACTTGTGCATTATTTGTCGACCAATAAATCATGCACGAGGTTGCTTGTGATCATTTCAACGAATTCCCACTTCGCAAGTATGTTCCCGTGTACACTTGCGAACTACAAAAAACTAATTTGTGTCCATCTTCGTCACTCGTAAACGCCAACTGCAACTGTCATCAACACAGATAATCGTCAGTAATGACTTGTTTGATTTCTTCACTATGAACTCAATGTTGTAATTCAGTGCAATTCGGTGCGCATTCCTGAAAGTCCTTCTTTGTTTCAAATAATTGCTCAACATACAAATCCTCATCATCAGGAACTACTCACGAAGAATTAGATGACGGTCCACTGGATCCAGCCCCTATGCTCCCGCCCCACTCATGTCTTTGATGGGATAAAGCAATCAAATTCTCATTTATAAATTCATTTTCATTCTTGTTGTCGTAAACTACCGATAGAATGCTATGTGTAACAGCGAGATCACGCTGAAGATCAACAATCTCCAGAACAACCACATCTTCCTCCCGAGCTATCTCTACTGTCTCCCACAAATCATTAGCATTGTGATCCCCTTCATCCAAATCTTCGAGTTCACCTTCAGTAACATTCTTCCTCACTAAAGTTACGCAAAGAGAAGTCGTGCACATGTTCAATTCAAATAGGTAATTCACTTCAGCATCAGAATCAACCTTCATAGGTGGAATCAGAATGCTCGTTGAATTTTAATTTCAGTTCCATATCATATTGAGAGAGATCGACTTTGAGCTTGTTTGCTAAATCATGGTACATTTTTGCATATGATGTGCTCGATGTTATGAAAATACAAATACCACCACGTACATTGTTCGACCATTTCTATACTCATTGATCCTTTTCATCCAATTCGAAATCACCAAAGTAACAAACTGGAACCACAACCATATCTGCGTGACAAATAAAATTTAATTATATAAAAAAATTGTTGAAAAATCAACTCAACCACTGACTGTTATGATTAAAAAAATAGCTTAACAATCGATTAACAGTCAGTCGGTTGTTACGATGACCATGATATGCAAATGAATTTTTCCTTGTTTATGCTTAAAAAGATTATAGATCTGTTAAAATTTTTTTATCTACATGTTAATCTATGTCGAAATAAGATTTATCGATTAAAAACGTATACTAATTTAGCGACAACGAAATTAAACATAATGTACTTACCAATTCGAAATGATAGACGTGACAACAAAAAATTTCTTGTTCAGATCAATTTCTAAGATTTTGAGGTTGAAGTCGATGAAAAATGAGAGAGTTTTTAACTTTGTTGGAATAGACAGATAATAAAAGTTTGGTTTTGAATTTTACGTGGGAAGTATTGGTTTTTATTTATTAACTAAAATGGTAGTATTGTCTTTTAGCCCAGGGGTCCTAGGGGGTCCCGTGAGCCCCCCTCAGTTTTTTGAGTTTTTTTTTTTTTGTCATGTTTGGTATCGATTGAAATCTAAATTTTAATTTAAATCAAAGTTAACAATTAATTTTAATAACATATTTAATGAAATCCATAATTTTTTAACTTTTATCAAAATTTATTAAAAATTTGATTTTAATCTCAACCAAACAGTGGCAAAATCACAATAAATTTGTATTTTTATCTTTTCTCTTGCTCTCTCTCGCTCTTGTCCTCTTGCGTTTTAACAAAATATTAACCCTTCTAATTTTTTAAAATTTGTATATAATTTCTCTATAAATTATCACATTTACTACATATCTTCACTTTCCAATCAAATTTTGAAGTAATTAGAACCTAAATTTGCATCTTCTCCTATCAAACTATATATATAGAATGTGTCTGAACTCATTATATCCAATTGACTTATATTTGACGAATTGTGTTTATTTGATTGATTATTAGTATTGAATATTAGTTATATATTTTTTCTTTCGATTACTTGAATTGATTGTTTGTATCAAATACATTAAAAGATTTTAAGACGTAAATATGAATTTTCTTGTGATAAACAAAATATTAACAAAATCATTCTTCGAAATCAAGTGGATGAAAATGATTAATAAAATATTATAGAAGAAATGTTTTTTAAATGCAAGTCTGCATTGTCTCGAGTCAAGTATGAATCATTCAAAAATCAAGAACAAAATATTCAATTTGTACAGGATTTAATTGTGCCCCTTAACTTAAAATGTCTGCATCCGCCCACGCCAATAACTCTTTCCATTTCTAATTAGTTGCCTCTTTATCCAGATTCTCACTCAATCCAGTTTCTTCATTGTTCTTTATTTTTTTCTTGATTTACTTCGATATGCTTCTTCCATTATTTATAAATCTTATCATTTTATTGGAATTAAGAATAGTGGTCTCCATCTGTACAAGAACTATTTTCTGTTTTTAGTTTCTTGACATCCCTAGATTTTGCTCTTACAGTCGTTTATTAATCGCTGGGAACTGCCGTATGTGCCTTGTCGAAGTAGAGAAGTCCCCCCCAAGCCGATCGCCTCTTGCGCCACGCCTGCTCTCCCAAGTACTTTATTTCCCACGTGCGTGTGTATACATGGAAATGTTTGACATTTGTGGAACTATTTGTTCAGTAGAATTTAAAGGTCTATTATTTAAGGAAAGTCTTGGCATTGCTATTGTTACCATGAACATGTGAAGCTTTATTTAGTATTAAAAATTGAAGATACTAGGTTGATTTAACTATTTTCTTATTGAAATAGTTTAAACACTTGGGGGAACTGAAAAATGAGAATTTCCTAGTATTCTAATGTGCGTTGAATTATTGACAAACTTCTCAGTTTATATACTTCGTTATATATATATATATATATATACTAGGTTTAAGCAACGTGCAATGCACGTTTGCTTAGTTATATATAATTTTTTTGGTTCATTAAATAATTAATGATGTAATGTTTATGTAATTGATAAATAATTACACATTGTGATATATTAATTTTAACTTGAATAGTGTTAAATTTTAAATTAAAATGTATAAGTTTGTGTTTCGTACTATTATATTATATTAAATTTTGTATTTAATCATGAACGTTTATACATAATAAAATAATAGATAACATTATAATACAAAACTAAATAAATAAATATTTTTTCTTCATTGAGTTCAATGTATCTTACCAAATAAACTATTAGCATTTTTAAATTGATAATATCCAAATCCATTTTTTTTTAGTTTCATTTTTTCCTAGTGACTAAAATGTAGTAGTACAAATTTTTTTGCATTTTCCATTCATTTATTAATAATGTTCTAAAAGGCGTAATGCGTTGCGAGATGTCGATGTTGAGAATCAAGAATCACAAGTTTAGGCGTGTCATACGAAGGATAAGTGTCATAATACGTTTCGTATTTTTAATATTATTTTAATTATTTTTAAGACATTAAATATATTTTTATTATAAAAAAATATTTTTTTTCTATATTATAAAAAAAAAGAGATTTTTTACTATATCATAAAATCATCTAATATTTAAAAATAATACTTACTAAACATTTAATATAATACTATAATATTGCCAAATAGTGTTAGGAGAATTTTAATTTTTTATTAATTAAGGAACTAAACATGAGCATTAACCATATGATTTAAACGAAAAGTTTGCAGATTTGATAATTCCGATATCTGAAAATGGAGATGAAGGATTTTGATTCACAATCGAGAATGATTCCGACATGAAGTTTGTGGAAATTCAACTGCGGTCGAACCGAATGCAATAAATACATACAAATAATTTAAAGTAAATCTATCTTTACTAATTAGATTCATTATATATCTTACAATTAGTCCCAACACTAAAAATTAAAAACAAATATGTTAAAATAGTTTACTTTGTTAAATTAAAATATTTTAAACTTATAGAAAATAATATCTAACATTAATATATTAATAATCAAGTGTAATTTAAATTAAATTTGAAAATTAAATAAATGAAAGAATGAAAGTGAATATTACAATTTAATTAGTTGTAATTCAAAATCAAATTAGTCAATTAGACATACATTTTAAAATGATTTTGATGAGTATTTTAACATTTTTTTTGTCACTATCCCACATTGGAAATTTATAAAACTATTGGAGTTAAAAGCATATATAAAATGCACAATCCCACATTGAAAGTTTATGAAACCTTTGGAGAGAAGTGTATCTATAAAATGAGCATGACATCCAATACTTCTACATGGGCTTTAGAATTGTAAATTTTGAAGCCCAATTATGGAGTTAAATGATTTTTAAATTAAAAAAATTCCGTTAGTTTTTCCGTTAAATCAAGAAATTCCGTTAGTTTTTCCGTTAAACCAACAAATTCCGTTAAATACACACTTTTTATATATAGAAGATATATTTTTTTTTTTTTTTTTTTTTTTCAACCCATGAAGGTTCCATTGAAAGAATAGTTTCTTGAATATTTTTTGTAGTATATTGAAATGATCTGGGTTTGTTTTCTGAGGGTTTTTCTTTATCGCTTTGAACGGCCTTTTTGTAATTTGAAGGTTTTTCAGGTGTCTGCGGTTTTTGGGGGTTTTTCTCAAAAATTGAGAATTTATTTGACAGAGATGTTTTTGAAGAAATTGAGGGTGTATGTGAAGTTTTTGGAAGGGTATTTTTGTTTTTCTTTGAGGAGGAATATATTACTTTATTTTTTATTTTTCCTTAGAACTGAATGATTGCTAACAATGCTAGTAATATTTGGTTTATGTTTTTACTTCAGATTGGATTTAACTTATAATTTCTTTGATTGACGTGGTTTTTTAACGTGTGCTATTTTTCCATTTATCTGATTCTAATGTTCATACTTGGAACGAAGGGCTGAATTCTTGACCCATTGATAAGTGCAATTTTACACTTATCTGGGCCATAGGAGCATTTGGGAGTTTTTCATAATTTAGATTGATTATTGACTGTTCTAGGAAAGTATTTGGTATTGGCGGATAAAGGATGAAAAGGGGCAAACTTCTCACTGGATTCAAACGATTATTTTTCAAGTTCAATAAACATAGTGACTTAAATTAAACAATATAATTAAGTTTAATAATGATCCAATTGGAACAAAAAACAAGTTTAGTGACTCACATGAAATTAGGATTAATGTAAAGTAACCTCCAATGTTTTAACTTCTAATGTATGCTAGTTGAGTGCTTTGAAATACTCCGTCTATGTTTTTCATGTGTGTAAATGAGGGGTTGTAGTAGTTTGACAATAATTGCAAAATTTTGTTCAACCTTATGATGCGAACGAAGATTGAGTATTTCTAACGACAAGGCAGAAGGAATAGAAAATCGTTTAAACAAACCTCAACTTTATAAACATGTGATTTTAGTTTTTTTTAATTATTATTATTATTATTATTGATCTAAGGGCACGTCTGACGCATCATATCATATCTTATAAGGCATAAAATAAATTTATATAATATCTTTTATGTTTGGTGCAATTAGTACTAGGATTAAATTAATTCGAGCTGCGCACCTTTATTCCCTAATATGTAAACAAAATACTTATAAATTAAAATTTCCCCTATGAGTAAGAGAATATTTCATACAAGAAAACAATTTTAGTAAAAAAATTCCCTAATTAAATTAAAAACAATCTTATTAAAAAAGTATTTTACTAAAAATATTGTCTTGTATGAAAATTTGATTTTTCTTTACTCTTATTATCTTCTAATAATACAATATAACTCGAGATATCATATTATAACAATTCTCTGTCTCCATGAATTCAAAAGGCCATTAATATTGGAACGTTTCCCTTTTGATTTCTTTTAAGGTCCATTTGATAGGCAAATGTGGAAAAAAATTTCAATTTCATATTAGTTAAAAAATAAAAATCTACAAAACCCACGTGAATTTGTTTTCCATGAAAACAAAAAAATGCAGCATAAAATGATTGTACCTTAGAATTCGATTTCTATTTTCACATTGCAATCAAACGGCCCAAGTGAATTACATTTTTCTCGAATGTGATATTTTTTATGGAATTCGTTGCAATGGATTTTAATGAAAGAGGGGGACAAAAAATAGACGGGAAAGGCAAAAGGGTCCTTTTCTCCCATTCAGAAAAAAGAACTCTTCATTATTCTCAGCGCATCCGGAGAGTCACTTTCTGTGACCTTGGTCAAAAAGTTGTCAAAAAAAAAAAAAAAAAAAAAAAGGGAAAGCATTGCCGAAATGACCAATGTACCCTTTCATTTAATATTTCTAAATTTAAGAAAGAGACAAATCTCCATTTTCCGGGTGCGAAAAGTTTTAGTATAAGATAATGAATCAGTTTCGCGTCTAATTAATGCTCTTTCAGTTCAACCAATAGATTTGGCTCCAAAACCAAGCCAGTTAACCGATTGGCAGGTTTACCAATTTTTATTATAATTTAAAAAATTTTAACTTTTTTTATTAATGAACCTCAAACACTATATAATTACCAAAGGCCCATAAACAAATTTTGGATGTCATACTCCTCTTATAGATCCACTTCTCTCAAATGATTTTATAAACTTTCAATGTGGGATAGTGGTATCATAAATGCACTTTTTTCAAGTGTTTCATAAATTTTCAATGTGGAATAGTGGTATGGCAAAAAAAAGATTAAAATGCCCATCAAAATCATTTTCCAAACCAAATATATGATTTTGAATCCCAACTAACTAAATTGTATTATCTACTTCTATCTTTTCATTTATTTAATTTTCAGATTTAACTCAAATTACGCATGATAATGAATCTTATTAACAAACGTAGATTTACTTTGAATTATTAATATGAAAATTAAAAGAATTGTTGATTTCATATTATTTTATTGTTTGTGAGTATTTATTTATTTATTGCATTCGATTCGATCTAGGGTCAATCCGGTTGAACCTTTGATCATTCACCATTCACCATTTTCGAGTCAATGGTCAGATCGATTTTCAAAACATTGGAAAAAAGGGAATGAAGGAGGATTTATTTTACCAAAGAGTTATATATAAAAATGCAATTATTATTATTATTATTATTATTATTATTATTATTATTATTATTATTATTATTATTATTAAAAAGGAAGAAGCATGCGTCTAACTTTATAACAAGGTTGATTGACGCAAAACTCTCCTACCTATTAGACATGGTATGCAAAGCACTTCACCAAAAAAAATCCCTATTGGAAACTTGAAAGTTTGTTTTATCCTTGCCACCCACTTTCTTAATAAAAAGATATGAAATGAAGAATATACCCCTATTTAAATAAAACAAAAACAAAAGAAGAAAAAAGTAAAAAAAAAACAAAAAAAAAAAAAAACTAATTTGAATTGCTATTCCAAATTTTTTAAAAACTACAAACAAGTCTCAAAGAAATTATAAAAAAATTAAAGAAAAAAAATTTCTTTCCACTTCCACTATCCACTTCCCACAACCGCCACTGCTGACTTCGTCACCACCGCTGTCATCGAAACTCATCACAACAATAAAAGAGATAATCGCAAAACCTAATTTTGAATTCTATTTTAAACAACAATAAAATAAATGTATAAATAAATAAATAAAATAATACAACTCCAAATCAAAGTAGACTATAATAATAATAACAACAACAACAACAACAACAACAACAACAACAACAACAACAACAACAACAATAATAATAATAATAATAATAATAATAATAATAATAATAAATCCCTTTAACCACCACCACCAAATAGATCAATAGCGCTAGCTAGATTCCCAGATTTCCAATTCCATCAGTATTTTTCGACTCTTATAATTGAGACAGAAACCTGTCTGCCCACTTCAAATTCTTGCATCCACATTTTTCTTATTGCAGATTTTCTGTGAATTTCATCTCACATTTGCTTCCAGAAGCAAAAAATAGTAACTGGGCTCTCTCAATTCGAGGCTAAAATGAGTATTTTAAAACACACTAGAAGCCGGTGCCTAGCGGTTCACCAGGCAGCTGTGTTTATATGGACCAAAACCAGTCTTTTTAGGCCACCATTGAAGCTTATTTGAAGAAGGCCATCCCAATCAGGTCGCTGGTAACCGTTATTTTAATACCATCGCACCTATGTTTTTCGACTCTGCTTCATTTTATATATGAAATATAATTATGTTACAAGTACATAATGTGTTACTTAAAGTGTTACTGAATTAACAAGTGGCGGCAGAACCGTACCTGAAGGGAGGCCTAAGAGGCCTCCGCCTCAGGCCCAGAAATTTTGAGGGCCTATTTTTCCTTGTTTTCTTTTTTTTTTTTTTTTTTTTTTTTTTTTTTTTTTTTTTTTTTTTTTTTAAAAACAAATATATCCTAAAACGACTTTCAACTCCATACTCTCTCCAGACTCTTCACTTCCCTGCGCCTGAGTTTCCTCCACTGCTCCGCCTCCAGCCCTCCATATTCAGTTCAGCCCTTCTTTGCGACTGCGAGGCTGCGCCTGAGTCTCCTCCCTGTGCAGTGTGTTTCTTGATCAATTCCCTTCCCTACGAGGCTGCCTAAGGAGTAAGGAATAATCAATTTTTCTTGAGGGATATCTGGGTATGTTTCTTGATTCCATGGAGATACTTTATTCTTGTTTCCAGCTTTACTAGTTTACTATTTTGACGGAGTGAGTCCCATTCTGGAACATGGGTTTGGATTTTATTTTTGCAATTTGGTATTGATCCGATTCTTCTAAAATAGGTTCGGTTGTTCGGATTTGATTTGATGAAATTGTGTTTGAAATTGGGAACAATCAATTTGATTATTGATGCATTATGCATAGATAGGTACGACCCTGGTCGAAAATTGAAGAATTGAAAATATTGGATGAAAATATTAACTTATCTAGTATGGAACTGATTATTGAGTGAAAATATAGGGAACAATCAATTATTCAATAAAGTCTAGTATAGTCTAACAATCAATTGTTCAAAATATAGTGAAGGCTAATATATGAAATTGGAAACAATCAATTATTTAAATTAAAGTTTCAATAGATGCTAAAAATATTATTCAACAGAACAAATAGAAAAGTTTGAGTGGGCATAGTTTCGTCGTGTGGAACAATTGAAGAAGAATTTAAGGTTGTTCAAAGTTCTAATCTTTTTATTCTGGGTTGTAATCCTTATTTTGTTTCTATATATACATTTACATTTTAAATATTTATTTTTGCATAATTTCTATTGATTTTTGAGTGCAAATGTCCTTAGGATTGTGTTTTTCCTTTTGTGATGTTTAGCAGTTTAGATATTTTCATGTAAAGTTCCAATCTTATTTATTTATTTAATGCATGTCTATTGACCAGTCTCTTGATTTATAAAATTAAGAATTAAGTTTTTTTGACATTGGTGATCGCTAAAGCATTATGCTTTGTATCCTTATGGGCGTTTGGTTGGAATTTTAGCACCTAGACCCTATCGGGAGCAAGCTAGGGAAGGAGGCAATATTGGAAGCAGCAGGGCCAGATTGCATTGTGCCTGGACAGACTGCACCCATCAAATTACTAGGTCTTAAGGTGTCTTTCGTAAGCCTGAGCTTTTTATTATCGGCAAATAATGCATTTTTCTCTTCATCTCCTGTATGTTGCCTATGAGAAAACTCAGCGCTGTATTGTTCATTTTGCAGTATAGATGACTTAGTTTGGGAATTGAATCTCAATTTAGGCCTTTTTGGTACATTTTTAAAATAAGTAACGATTGCATATAAATTAAAAATCATGCATCATTATATGCAGCCTCAACAATGAAGTAATAGATAATGAACTTCTTCCCCAGCCTTCTTACACATGTGACACCAACTGCTACAAGTACTTCTTCTTTTCCTCAAATTGTTCCTGGCTAATGAAATCCCTAGCTGCATTCATAGGAGGAAAGCCACTTCCATTGGTGCCATGCTATCTTAAATGAAAAAGTGGATTGTCTGCTATGACTTAGAGGCTCAAATTTTGAAACACAGGCACGGCCCTGTCTTGCAGTAGCTTTGCTATTCGGATGGCACTGCTTTAGTATTTTTATGTGCGTGCTAAGGGTATATTTGATTCTATTTTTTGATTTTTCTGGTATTTGATTACTTATTGTTAACGTTGAAAATTGTATGAGCAACATTCAAGCCAATTTAAAGGAAAATGAAAACTTTTATTGATCACCACACGTGAATTACAAGTATGTTACTCGTCTTTTTCAAGGAGATATTTGAAATATGATATTTAAGAGTGTTTTTTTAGTGGAAATCTCCATCCCCTTCTTTTCCTCCTCTCCCTCCCTTTTATAGGAAGCAACAAACTGTTGACGTTGAAAATTGTATGAGCAACATTTGTAATTAATTAAGAATGCTCCGTGCGACTTCTGCATATTTCAAAGCTTGAACTTTAGAAGTCGTGTCTTTGATTGACCAAAGACATGGACAAGTCAAACTCTAATACTCTGCAAGTGGCTTTTTTAAGAATCATTGTAAATAAACAATAAATCTAGAATACATAGTGAATTTGATTGCGCAGAAGAGTAGCGAGGGAGAGCAGAAACAACAAGTTTATGAGTGAATCAAGAGTGAGAAGAAGTAATTTGTATTGTACAGAAATTCAACTCACAGAAATGCAACACTACAGGCACATGGGAGGTGTGTTCCATATAAATTAAATATTGCAAGAAATGCCGGGCCCCACCTGCTTGTGAGTGTTCTGGCCGGCTTCTGTGGTCTATAGTTTCTTTACACCCAACAATGCTCAACTGGTAAACATTTCTTAAGGGGATAAGAAAAATAACGGGAGAGTGACCGATCAAAAAGAATCATTTATAAAATTATCAAACATTGAGATTTTTATTTTTTATTTTTATTATTATTATTTTTTTTTTTGTACATCACATGACTACGAAATTTTAAATGTTTGACTCGACCTAATTCGTGTTGGGTCAAATATTTTAATTATCTAACCATTGCAAGATTAAACATTCATGTACTATTTGAACATTTCTTACAATATTGCACATATAAAATGTATTTAACATTTAAATAATTATGTTTATATATACTTGTAAATTATTTGTAAGTTTCAAAATTGTTTGAGATCAAGATCTAACTCAAATGATATGAGCAAAATTTTATCAGGTTAGTGACTTGGATTTTAGTTCCATTTGTAAAAGGTGAAATAAAAATAAAAAATAAAATCATGGTTTAGATTGGCAGGGATATATAATCTTTGGTTATCATACGCACCAAGAAGTGGAGTCCTTTTATGATGAAAGTCGAAACTTCAGGGATGAATTTCTCGAGAATAAGATTAATGGATATAAATTATAATTTCTTATTTGCAGGATAGTTCTTCTCTTCCCCAATGTTTGTTTATATGCTTCACTGTTGATAGCTTTATTTCTTGTCTGCTGAATGCTGAGAATGGATTTTGAGCATGATTTTATTAGTGCTCTGTCTCAAAGCATTATAGAAACCATACTCACAAACAATGGCAGATTCAGAATCTTGAGTGTGCACGAGCAGCTGTTGATCGTTGACCATCAATAGCCGCAACAATAACCAATAGCGTAAATTAAAATTAATTATATTGTAGTTTGAATTGTAAGTACGACTTTCCATTATCTATCCATTTAATAATATTTATCGTCTAAGAATTTTAAGTTTGAAAAATGAATCCAATTACTTACTTTCATGGTTCGATTTGCTAATAATTTCAGTTTAACAGAAGAATGACTATTTCACACATTTAAATATGACAAAGATTTTATCGTGGAATGTGGGAAAAAAAATTGGCGTTAGTGCTTATCCCTTTTGCTATTTTTTTTTTTTTTTGCCGATTAAATAGTTTCTAATGACAAAATTAAAACAAATTCATTTTTGGGTTTTAGTAAATGTCAATTACCAATTTAATTTTCTTCTTCGTTATTCTTTCACTTTTCAAAACTGTTATCATATCCAATTCGATCTTTGAGCCGAACAAATTGTCGGGTCATCGAATCAGTGGTTCAACTCATGGATCAGTGATTTAATCGCTGAATCATTGTAAGGTCGAAATTTAATTAAAAAAATTTAAAAGAAAGAGAGAATATATATATTATTTGATAAAACTGAACATGTATATTTTTATTGTATACGATATCAATATTCACTAAATGTCATAGTTGTCAACTTTTTATAATCTCAAAGGAAGTCACAGGTTCGAATCTTCCTATTGCATCGGTTTTAATGCCAATGCTCCAGAATGGTGAAAAATATTAAACTAAAATAATTTGCATAAAAGACTACAATCGTAGAGCCAGACTCGAGATCTCCATTTTCATTAACAGGTACTCTAATCAACTGAACTACAAGAGCTTCTTAGAAACAAATGGAAATTACAGATATATATATTTAAAATAATATATACATTGACACCAACTTAAAAAAAAATAGCATGGACAGCCGCTAGTACTCTCCGCCACTGCTCACAAAGCTTCTGACATGGGATGTCGTGAGAACTGGCATTTTATCAAGCAGATGGAGGTACAAATGGGCTAGACTAACGCAGCTTGCATTTGACAAATGTATGACCCTTT
Source organism: Fraxinus excelsior (assembly GCA_019097785.1). Lineage (NCBI taxonomy): Eukaryota > Viridiplantae > Streptophyta > Magnoliopsida > Lamiales > Oleaceae > Fraxinus > Fraxinus excelsior. Next base: position 27,340,346 of record CM032637.1, on the reverse strand, counting down.
GCAATGATGGTGCAATTGTTGAGAACAAACTTGCTAATTTTGTTACCTGCTGTTTGTTTCTTCATGGTGGACCGATTCACAAGTTCTCTCTGTCTACCTCGTACTTACAGAGCTTGTACAATATAGATCAGTGCCTACTTTTCCTTTCACGGAAAGATATTAAAGAGTTGGTTCCTGAATTAGGATAAGGTGAGTGGTTTAGGCCGCTATCTTCGCTTTTCTCTTGCAAATAGTTGACTCATTTGAGGCTTGTTCGTTGTGAATTGGACCCTCCACCGTGTTTTAAAGGTTTATTTTGCTTGAACAAAACAACTGAATAAATATTGGTATGGATAACATTCTATCGTCAAAAAATTGCATCGTCTCTAAGAAATACTTGAACAAAGTATACCACAAAATCTTATTATATTTGAAAAAGTTCGAATTGTCAACAAATTTGCACCATCTACGGAAAATATTTGAACAAAGTAGACCATGAAATCTTGTTACAATTAAAAAGTTTGAAATCTCTGGGATTTGAAATCACAAGTTAAATTCAGGAGAAATCTAAGGATCGGAGAATGCAACGACTATCCACCATATAGTGACGTTAATCCTAAAAGATAGAGAGAGGAGACTGACAAAAAGCGCATGCCTACATTTCTCCTGCAGAGCAAAGCTTCTTGCAAAAGAAAATGTCTACTGCAAAAACCATACATAAGATGGCTGAAAGCATGAAAGCGCTAATAGTGAAGAATGCTTCTCTGCAGGTGAAGATGGAGAACACAAAGGCAAGGGTGCAGGATAAATTTGAATAAAATGAAACTAATCCTGTTAATAGCATTTTTCATGATAATACCAACCTGTAGGCGCAAAAACCTGTGACAGTACACCAACAAGGCGGCTCGAGTGGTATTGCCTAGATAGGTCTGACAAAGAAAGGTTTTCGAAAGAGGTTACCTCCTATGATAGGATGACTAGTTATCGACTGGACTGGAGGGTCGAAAGTCTTTAATACCTTATATAACACTCGTCTGGACTTCTAGGTCATATGAATTGGATGATGATAATAAACACTTACCATTCTCCAAGGAGATCAATGAGAAATCGATCCTCGATAAATTCATCCTTCCGATTATAGATAAGTATTGTGGCAAAGGTGATCCTATGTACCATTTGTATGAGTGCATGACACAAATGCGACTAAAGAAAGAAAGTCCTGCACTTAAGTGCCAAGGCTTTTATCTTAATTTGGATGGATTGGCTAAGCGATGGTATAGCAAGTTATTTCAATTCAGAGTCGACTGCAATTAAAAAAAGCCTTCCTGTGGACATTTGCAGGAAGCATGATGGATCAAGCTCGAACTACGAGGCGGGTGAGTCTCTTAAAAGCTACTTTGTCCATTTTTGTGTGAAATTGAGCGTTTACAAAATGATTTTGGATGAGAAGGCTCAAAACACTTTATGGAATGAATTACTGATGGACACTCCTTTCAGCGGGATGTTCGTAACAAAAATCTAGCCTCCTACCATTAGCTAGTAAGTTCGATACAAAACAATAGCCAAACTGAAGATACAATAGAGAATCGAAAGAAGGTAGAAAATAGGTGAGTTCTCAAGGAAAAACTCATATGTACATAGACTATCGAAGCACAAGTATTTGCATCTTAATGACCACAAAAACAAAGTATGTGTAATATATCTAACTCTTTCACAAGTAGCAGGAGAAGCACCTTCGTCCCCTGAAAATAGTAAGGTAAAATTTTGTAGAACTTGTTGTAGCAGAGACCACGACACAGATGAATGCTATGAGGTAATTAGGATGGTAAAGCTGGGAAGGCAGCAAGGCGGGATACATGAAGGATTTAACAGCCGAAAGTGTAGCGACCGCAAACTTTTAAATTAAATAAATTAGTTTTCTCGAAAAACGTGTCGCTAAAACGTTAACCCTAATTTTCTAGAGAAACGCGTTCGTCTAGCCGTTATAATATCGAATTCAAATCTATTCGATCGAATCCAATTTTGAATAATAATTTTATTATCAATTTCAATTTATGTTATTTAAATCCAATTATTATTAATTTCAAGCCCAATTATTAAAATCCAACATTTATGGTCCAATTTCATAAGCCCGATTGAAATTTTAATTCTTTTAGTCCAATTCATTTAAGTCCGTTCAATTGAGTCCAAAATCGGAATCTATTTAGTCTAGCCCAATTAGAAAACCCTAAAGCCCAAATAATTTGGCCCAATTACCTGTCTAGGGTTTTGTGCCCTAATTCTACCACTATTCACACTCACACTCACACTCACTTGGTAAGAATTGTCTATTCTCTCCTACACTCTCTCTATTATCATTCTGGGACACCATTGATGCTAGAAAATCCATTTCTAGCATCAACAGTGAGCTCCCCCTGGTTGCAACACTGTACAGCCAACACTCTCCTCACCAACACACACCAAAATCGAGACCAATAACCACCATCTCCTTAACTCAATACTCACTGCAACTCACAACCAACACCACACCAGCCTCAACTCACTGCAAGACAAACCATTCTTCACCATTAGCCACTGCAAATCTACATTCCAGTCACTCCCAACACCTTTCATGGAACCGAACCAAACACTCCACAACCCAACAGTCAAGAAAGTGCCCAAACCACCAAAAACCTACCGCTCATACCGTGACCAAAGGAAAATCGTCCCAACACCTTTCTCAAGTTGACCGCCAAGAAACCCAAGAAAAGAACAATCGAAAAGCCAAAAAAAAACTTACCCTTTTTACCGTCGGTATCGTCGAACCCGGACCTCATTTCGCGCCCAAAGTCCCAAATAAAACCCCTCCCTATCCTTGAGCGGCGCTGCCACCACCGCCGGTCGGTGGTGGCAAGAAACAAGGGGGAGGGGCGAAGCCCCTCCCTGCCCGTCGTCTCTCTCTCTCTCTCTCTGGGATGATAGGAAATGTTTATTTTTATAATTTTTAAATTTTAGAAATTGTTAATTTAAGCCCCAAGTTTTAAGTTCATTTAATTTAGTCCCTAATATATATAAGTCATTATTTTAGTCATTTAATTTTATTTTCAGCTTTATTATTATTACTGTTTAGTCTCTAGTTTATACAAGTTATTATTTCAGCCATTTAATTTTATTTTTCAGCTTTATTATATTTACAGTTTAGTCCCTAGTTTATTTAAGTTATTAATTCAGCTTTTAAGTTTTATTTTCAGCTTCAATATATTTACAGCTTAGTCCTTAAACTTATAAAAGTTATTATTTCAGTTTTCAGCTTTATTATATTTACTGTTTAGTCCTTAAACTTATGAAAGTTATTATTTTAGCCCTTAAATTTTATTTTCAGATTTAATAAGTTTCCAATTCAGCCCCTAAACTATATTTTATCATTTTAAGTCATTTATTACAATTTCAATAATTTTCAATTAAGCCCTTAAACCTTAATTTCAACACTTTAAAACTTTAAAGTTCGAAATACTAATTCAAACTTATTTTCTATTGGCTAGACGAAACGTACAGACAATTAGGAGATTGAAGTTACTTCTCGCACCATTTTCACGAAACTCGAGATTTTGAGGTAGACTCGCCACCATTAATTAGTTTAAATTATAATTGCATGCTTTATGTGAATTACGTGATTTATATGCTTTAATGCATGAGATGAGAATTTGTCATATGCGATATATGATATTGTTATGCTTGCCATAACTTATATGCTTAATTGCATGAGAAAGAAGAGAATCTCTTATGAGATAAGAAGAGAATGTTATGCATAACTTATGTACTTCATACGCACAAGAAAGAAATATTACCCACACCCCATGATTTTAAAGAGCCTATGATTTTCAAGAAAATGAGCCAAAGATGATATCACATTGTATATTGCATAAGTGTGTATTCAATTATTCTGTAAATTAATTATCGGCGATGAGTCTACTAAGTATTTCTTCGAAATACTCACTCTGCTATTTTAACGATATTTGCAGACTTCGGAGGCGATCGTGATTGATCCGGCAGTGGTGGCATAGAATCGAAATTATTATCTCTTTGAATTTTTTTGTATTCGAATATTGATAACATTTTGTCGTTTTCCGCTATTTCTAAAATATGATATTTAAATTTTAAATTTCCTATGAGTTTACTTCTCGACGATGTTTTCAATTACAAATGTGATTTCAAAATTAGGTTATTTCCGCGATTTTTTTTATTTATTTTGAAATTGGGGCAAAAGACGATGACGTGGCAATCCGGGTTAACAGAACTTGGGGCGCTACAGAAAGCCTCTATACTTAAGCACCAGAGAGTGAGATCGTGAAGGAAGGACAAGGCATGCAAACTCCTCGTGAGCACCAGCAAGTAACCAACACTCCTGACCTCCAATAAGAGAGATCCATACTATTATCGGAGGTCCTTATGTTTGTGGGGAATAGCAAATGTGCAAAAGAATTACGTTCGAGCTACAAAGAAACCTATATAGAGAACTTCTTGATTTGAGGTAATTCCCAACCTATATATATATCTTCCAATAACTTTTAGTAACAATGATAAGCATGAAGACATATATCCCCACTGCAATGTACTAGTAGTGCGAGCTACAATAGCTCGCGATGACCTTAGCCTCATGTTGGTGGATAATGGCAGCCCTGTTGATATATTATTGGAAAGTGCTTTTAACCAAATACAGGTTGATCATCCTTGGGTACCCATAGATGAACCCATTTCACGATTTCACTAGAGACGCTGTGATCTTTAGATTACAAATGACACTAGCTATTGAGATTCGTGAGGAGCCAATTGTATTCTACGGATACATGGATTTTCAAGTCATGGATAATAGGTCTGCATACAATGGGATCCTTGGAAGGCTGACATTGAAATAGCTAAAAAAATTTACCTCTATACACCACCTATGCTTAAAATTGGAAACTCGAAAAGTGAAGGGAGATCAAGCAGCCGCTCATGAGTGGTATATTAGTGCCTTAAGGAAAGCAGCCCGAAGGGCTCTGCTAGTCAACACCATATTGACTATTAGAGAAAATATGCTCGAAAAACCTCTTTCAGGAAAGCAAACATCCGATGCTGTGAAAAATGGGTTAAAAAACCTATCCGCCAGTGAAGATAGTTTTGTAAGTACTAGAGAAAGCATGAATGAGAAATTTGTGAAACCAAAGCTGGGCTTGAAATATGATCGCAGCAACTATGTGAACAAAAAGTTGAAAGGTGAGACTCTTTTCGCCTATCATGAAACTCAGATTACTGGCAAGGATACTGGCAAGGATAATCTTGCCAATGTTCCCCCTTTGAAGGTGAGACTCTTTCTGTCGAAGAAATTGTATTGAAGGAGAGACTCCGTTTGCCAACAAAGCTATGAAGGTAAGGTTTATCCCACCAAATGATGTAAAGGTAAAAATTACTCCGCCAAGGAAAGTTGGATTGAAGTCCATCCCATAACAGTAAGAAACTGTAAAGGGCGAGACTATGGCTATCCTTAATTACGAATTGTTGAGATAGAAAATTCAGTATAACAATACAGGAAACATTTTTTTTATATGAATAAAAATCACGATTAAGTTGGTTCAGTAATATGTTTTATTACATGATACAACATTATATGATTTATATCTTATGGGTTAAGTTACGAAATTATTTACAGTCATGTGAAATGTGGCTGCCAATCAGAAGAAAAAAACAAACACGTAAAGTGATATCAGTACGATATCTAAATAAGTAAATAATGTAATGCGAAATCATTCATAAACCAAAAGGGAAAAACAATAAGAGAACCTAAAGGTGCTAAATACATTCTTCTAAAATGAATAAAAGGCTAAAACAGCTGCCAGTTGTTACGAGCATCAATTGACTAAGCTAGAGCCTCGGCCTTACATGGATGAATATTATAAAAATCCACAAGCTGAAATTCATGTTTCATTCAGGATGAAATTTTCTGATATTATCAAGAACTCTATTTCTCTCTCCGCATGGATTCTTCAAAAAGTTTGGCTTCATAAGCCTTTCTTTCAGCAATTGCAAACTCCATAGTAGAAAGTCTAGCGTTGCTACTTTCTAGTCTTTGATGGAGTAAGATTAGGGGGAATTGGGCCATTTAGCCTAACTTGACAATGATATTGGTGAAATAGCCTTTGACCATTAATAAAAAAATAAATAAATAAATAAAAATATTTTAATTGACAAAATGACAAAATTATCCTTCAATTATTAACTCAATTCCCTCATTTTATACCGTCATTTTTTCTCTAACTTCATTGTAAAACTCTATTCTCCATTTTTGAGATTAAAGTCTTTCTTCTTCCTCTTTTCATCATCTTCAACCTACTAAAAACTTTAAAGATTCGAAATTTGTACGTCAACGTTTTCTTCAATGACAAAATTATTGGATTTGACATTAGAATTGAGAGAAATCAAGAAAAATGAATCCCGAAATCAATTGTAAGTGGCGCACTCTTCTTCTGCCGGAAAACATGCCTCCGGCGACACCCATGGTTGTGCACCACCACCAGTGGATAGCACTCACCCAGATGACGAACACCATGACTTAACATCGACCAATAATGCACCAATTCTACTGTTGCTCAAAAAGGTCTGCTGTTGCGATGTAAAACGACACTACAGTCGTTATCTGTAACGTAAAACGACACTACAATCGTTATCTGTTGTAATTTATTTTTTCAACGAAATGACCTCTAATAATGCACTTACTAATATGTATAACACAAAAAATTGACAGAGCACAAAGAACAATTGAAATGACATAACTTTTATATTATCGAGATAATGAAAGTACAAGTCGTTTTATTCATATGTGTCGATTAAGTTAATGAACATACATCTCAACATTATACGTGTCATGTGCATATTACAATATAAATAAGTTTCACTTATTATTTTCATGGGATGAATGAGTCGTAATTGCTTATACTCGTATTAAAATATGTACCATGACAAGTGTCATTTTCATGTCCAGTAACGACACTGGTGTCGTTCCGAAATTTTTACCTACATCCAATTTTTTCATCAAAACAAATTTTTAATGGACTCTCTAAAGTATGTAACATAAAAAGTTATGAAAAGATTTAAGACGACTATACAAATGACATTACAACGATACACAAGTGTCATTTGTGGTGGAAAAAAAGTAAAAAATATTGGAGAACTCAACAAAAAATATTGGTGAAGATATGGGTGCGCCCCCGAAATTTTTTTTAAACTAAAGATTGAAAACGATGATTTTGAGTACCAAAATAGGCAAGTTAGATTGACTGACCAAAAAAATAATCATTTTGTTGACCTTTTTAAGTTAGGGGTTGCAATGCTTGACTTCGTTCCGATGAAAAAGTAGCAAAATATTGGAGAAATCAACAGAACGACAAAAGTGTCGTTACTGCTTTGAGAACGACAGAACTGTCGTTCTGCATCTAAAATCGATTTTGAAAAGCCACGATAATGATGAGTTGAACTCATTTAAGTTGCAGGTTGAACACGCCACTTACAACATTTGAAATTTATGCTCATTATTTAATCAAGAGGAAAAAACGACACAACTGTCGTTACTGTTTTGAAAACGACACAACTGTCGTTTTGACTCTAAAATCGATTTTGAAGAGTCGCGACCCGTCCCATCCACGATAATTGATAAACTGAACTCATTTAAGGTACGGACTGGACACGTCGCTTACAAAATTCTTAAGATATGCCAATTATTTGTACTTCCAAACGAATCCAGGCCAAGACTTGTGTTTTCACCGTTTCATACCTTATATTCTCTATGAATTCCACCGTTAGTTGCACACAATCAACATTTTCGACCTTCTTGGGTTAGGGGGTCCAATCCTTGAGGTCACTCTCTTAAAAAGTAGAAAAAAACTTGAAAAATCAACAGAACGACACAAGTGTCGTTCTGCCTCTAAACACGATTTTGAAGAGCCGCGACCCGTCCGAGCCACGATAATCGATAATATGAACTCATTTAAGGTGCGGACTGGACACGTCGCTTACAAAATTCTCAAGATATACCCATTACTTGTACTTCCAAACGAATCCAGGCTAAGACTTGTGTTTTCACCGTTTCATACCTTATATTCTCTATCAATTCCACCGTTAGTTGTCACACAATCAACATTTTCGACCTTCTTGGGTTAGGGGGTCCAATCCTTGAGGTCATTCCCTTAAAAAGTAGAAAAAAATTTGAAAAATCAACAGAACGACACTAGTGTCATTTAACTGCACAAGTGTCGTTCTGCTTCTAAACACGATTTTGAAGAGTCGTGACCCGTCCGAGCTATGATAATCGATAATATGAACTCATTTAAGGTGCGGACTGGACACATCGCTTACAAAATTCTCAAGATATATCCATTACTTGCACTTCCAAATGAATCCAAGCCAAGACTTGCGTTTTCACCATTTCATACCTTATATTCTCTATCAATTCCACCGTTAGTTGTCACACAATCAACATTTTCGACCTTCTTGGGTTAGGGGGTCCAATCCTTGAGGTCATTCCCTTGAAAAGTAGAAAAAAAACTTGAAAAATCAACAGAACGACACAAGTGTCGTTTAACGGCACAAGTGTCGTTCTGCCTCTAAACACGATTTTGAAGAGCCGCGACCCGTCCGAGCCACGATAATCGATAATATGAACTCATTTAAGGTGCGGACTGGACACGTCGCTTACAAAATTCTCAAGATATACCCATTACTTGTACTTCCAAACGAATCCAGGCTAAGACTTGTGTTTTCACCGTTTCATACCTTATATTCTCTATCAATTCCACCGTTAGTTGTCACACAATCAACATTTTCGACCTTCTTGGATTAGGGGGTCCAATCCTTGAGGTCATTCCCTTGAAAAGTAGAAAAAAACTTGAAAAATTTACAGAACGACACAAGTGTTGTTAAACAACACATGTATCGTTCTACCACTAAAATCGATTTTGAAGAGCTGCAACCTATCCGAGCCACGATAATCGATACGCTAGACTTATTTAAGTAGCAGGATGGTCACGACGCTTACAACGTTCGGGAGATTTGCTCATTACTTGTAGTTCGAATTGAATTTGAACGAAGACTTGTGATTCTATGGTTTGCTACCATCAATTCCACGTCAATACTCAAGTTAGTTGTCACGAATCAAAAGTTTCGACCTTCCTCAGGGTTGGGGGTCCAATCCTTGAGATCGTTCCTCCAGAAAAGTAATAAAATACCGAAAAAATCAATAAAACGACACAAGTGCCGTTACTGTTTTAAAAACGACACAAGTGTCGTTCTGCTAATAAAATCGATTTTGAAAAGATGCGACTCGTCCGAGTCACGATAATAATAAGCTGAACTCATTTAAGTTGCAGACTGAACACGCCCCTTACAACATTCGGGATTTATGTTCATTACTTAATCGAGAGAAAATAGAAAACGACACAACTGCCATTACTGTTTTGAAAACGGTACAAGTGTCGTTCTGCCTCTACAAAGAAAATGACACAACTATTGTTATACAATATAACTGCCATTATGGCTTCATCGAGCCTAAGACAATTACATAATCCCTCTTTCCAAACATTATACATAGTTTGATTTTCAAAATAATAAAAGTAGTACATTATAACATAACCCCACCATCATTTTCAATATTACAAAATGAGTACATCGTAACACTATAAAAAGGTAGCATGTCTATTATCCTTGCGACGAACACTCAAGGAGCAAGTGTGATGACGAGAATATTTTTGTATTTGAATATCTACATGTTCTTCAGCATTCTCTAAATAACTCCATGTCCATTTGCCTTCTTCAATTTTTTTAAACTCAACAAAATAACATACTTGTACCCATATCATTTCTATAGAATCCATTACTGCAAATAAAATAAAAAAGTTAAATAGTTTACTCAAGTATATATCAAAGTAATATAAAAATAGCTATCATATTTAAATTATCAAAGTAAAAAACATTGTATTGTCAAGAACGGACATACTATAACAGATAATGTTTGTATTATCATTTTACATGGAAGATGACGACTGTACTGTCGTTCTGCACTACGTAAAACGACTGGAGTGTCGTTCTGTACTGTAGATCGTCCAATAGTTACACCCAATACAGAAATACACCAACTGTGGAAAATAAATCAGCTAAAATATCATTTCATATTATATTCAACAATAAAAAGACCAATGTACACGAAATTATCAAAAATACCTTTCTTTTTTCTTCAAAAATTTAGAGATTTCAATGTAGATAATTTAAAAACCAAAATTCTTGTTCAAATAATTAAAATCTAGGAAAACAAAGGTGAAGAATATGAAAAATAACAAGATTTTAGGTAGCAATCATAGAGAGATGTCGATGTGTTTTGGAGACGGATTGATGATTATTTTTATTTTTTATTTTTTGTAAATGAAAGGGAAGGTGGACTGAGAAATTAATTGGACTGAGAGGGGTGTTTGGGTATTTTCCATGGTGAGGGTATTTTGGATATTTGATATTGTTTATTTATTGTTTTTTGTAATTGAAGGCCATTTGGCCAAGAAACATTGAGATGAGTTGTTTTAACCAAACTCATTGTTTGACTAGGCTTTTTAACAAACAATCCCTAAGATTAGTTCATCTCGCGTCTAATCAAATTTAGTCATTTAGAGTTCCTCCTTCAACTTAGTAATTTTGCAGTCCATCTATTTGAAATAAGCTTGATTATCTAACAGAGTCTACATTAAATTTGTGGCAAATTTCCTAAGATTGGCTAAAGGTTCAGCACATGTTCTGGTATCGTGATTTTTCCTCGTCCACACCCAGTTTCGTCTCAAGTGTGTTACATTCTTCTTCTAAGGCCTGCACCTTCCTATTCAAACTATTACCTCGATTAATGTACAGCTCATATTTCACCTCTTGGTCTTAGCATCAATCTTTTTTCCCCTTTATGTGGGAGTAAGGTCCTTAGCCAATTTCTCCCAATGTTGATCAAAATAGGCATTTTATGACCCGACAATCTGGGCGACAAAGAGGAGAAAATGAGGAAAGGAGGATAAATCCTTGCATCCAGATCATCATAATGAAGGGGACCAAGCAAAGATTTAAAATCAAGAGAGAAAAATATTTTTGGGACTGAGCTTTGCCCGGATCCACTTGACCATTTTCATTTCCCTTTAATATCCCTAACACGGATTGGGAAGGCAGAAGGTGTAGTTTCTAAGGGCAACGACCGTGGAATCGAAACATTAGCAGTAGGCGACTGTGCTTCTGTTTGGAGCAAGCTGGGAAGAAGCCATTTTTAATGAGGAATTAACATCTCAAAATTTTCGGCCTATATTCATCTCTAAATTTTTGGGTTAATGGATATAACAGCTCTATAAGAGAGCACATAATACACAAAACTTTTACAGAAGAAGATGAGGTGCCAAAAATATCACCTCTAGAACTAGAACTCCCAGAATCATAATAGCTAGATTCACTCTGAGAGTCGATTTAGGAAGATATTATAGGAACGATGTTGGACAAGGATGAGAAAATAGTATGCACTTAGACAATAAAAAAAAAAAAAAAACAATTGAGTGAAATAAGGTGACAAAGTAAGGATTGCCAACCAGCGTAATAACATACTTATAGATTTTGATGGGAGGTTTAAGTCGATAAAACAAGATAGTAATAATCATAACCATTGAAAATGAGCGAGCGTCTCATCGAATCCCAAGACAAACGAACCAAAATGCAATCGACATGCGCCTATGGTCCACTAACCTAGAAAAATGCAAATAAGGCCCATTAACATGTAAAACGACAGTGATCCCCAACATGTTTTCCCAAATTTACAAGGATGAGAAAGGCTAGACAAAAAGCCTTAATAGGTTTTCCAATCATAGCATAAGACAATTAAAGTCCTAGATTTAATATAAATAATAAAATCGAACTTTGGAAACTATTTGTTAAACCTTGAAACGAAGTCTATGAACCCAACTAAATATTGGAGAAGTGTAAACCGACGTGCAAGGGAAACAAAGAAATAGAAGGCTCGCCTATTGCTTACGAACTACTTTCTATATATAGGTTGGCTACAAGCTATAAATAAAAGGCACATGGGAAAAATGAATAAAGCATGATTTTTAAAAGAATCAGTTATAAGATGGCCAATAATGAGCCGTCATCTGTCATTCTCCCAAATGAGAAAATTACCCATAACTTTGGAGGGAAATCCATAAATACCCCCTCATTTGAATAGAAATGAATGCTTCAAATATCTCCCCCTAATAAAAGTGCAAAATAACATGATTTTCTTCTCTTATTGTATTTATGTGATTATTTGATGCCTAAATGTACTAAGTACCCTTATATTTTGATTTAGGTTTCAAATGGATGAACGGTGGAGATTTGAGAAAATAAGTGAAAAATGACCAAAGTGAAAGAAAAGGAAAGTTTAAGGACCAAATCACAAATATTCAAAAGATGACTCGGAGGGGAAAATGAAGATATGAAGATTTGAGAGTATTAGGTATCAATTGAATGAGGAAAGAAGCCAAAGGGAAATATATTCAAAACATTATCACATATCAACTCCGCTGGTCATCCTATAGCTGGAGTAACGAAATCCGTGTTACTCAAAGCGGGTCCTTTTGAAGGAAGGACAAACTTGTCTGCAGTTCAGTTGAATGACTTCAAGCTTATTCTGGGAATGAAATTTCTTTGGGATAATAAGACATCAGTGTTGCCATATTCCTATTCATTAATGACGATGGGTAGTAAACTGTGCGTAATCACTACATAAGTTGGGAAGATGGGCAAGAAGAGTATCTCAACCATACAATTTGGTGAGGGTTTCAAAAGAAATGAACCTTCATTTTTGTATACTTTTTGATTAGAGGTGATCGAAGAAGCGATTAGCCCTATTCCAAAACCTATCAAAAGGTTTATTAAGGAATTTGAGGACAACATGTCGGATGAGTTACCAATGAAATTGCCACCAATGAGGGTGATTGATCATGAAATTGAACTTATTCTAGGTACCAAACGTCTCACCAAGGCACCTATCATATGTCACAGCCTGAGCTTGAAGAGCTTCAAAAACAATTAGGAGAAATGTTGGAAAGTGAGATTATTTTGCATGCGAAATCACCATATGGAGCTCCCGTATTGTTTCAGAAGAAGGTCGATGGTTATCTTAGAATGTGCTGTAACTATCGGGCCTTTAACAAGATTACAGTGAAGAATAGCTATCATATTCCGTTGGTCGGGGATTGCTTTAACCGACTAAGCGGGGCGAGATACTAGAAAGTTCGAATCAAAGAGGAAGATGAAGCAAAGACTACGGTTGTAACAAGATATAGAGCTTTTGAATTTAAAGTGATATCTTTTGGCTTAACAAACGCTCCAGCAACATTTTATACAATGATGAATTAGGTACTTCACGGGTTCTTGGACGATTTTACGGTCATGTACCTGGACGACTAATAATCTATAGTGAGACATTAGAGGAATATGTGCAACATGTGAGGCAAGTTTATAACCCATCTAAATGCTCATTCGCTCATACGTCTATCAGTTTCTTAGGTCACATTATCGAATAAGGTAAAATACGCATGGAAGCGAAGAAGGTTACAGCCATCAAAGATTGGCAACCACTAAAGAATGTCCATGACGTACGTTCATTTCTTAGGTTATGCAATTACTATCGAAGAATTGTGAAAGGGTACTTAGAAATTGCATTGCCATTTACCGAATTAACAAAGAAGGATAATTATTGGGACTGGTCATCCCAATGCCAAGCTGCTTTCGAAAAGTTGAAGAAGTCCATGTGGACAAACCCGGTGTTAGCCGTACCAAATATGACTAAACCATTCGAACTTCATACCGATGTTTCAGATTTTGCACTTGGTAGAGTTCTTATGCAACAAAGACACTCGGTAGCATATGAGAGCCAAAAGCTTAACCAAGCATAACATTGTTACTCGACGCACGAAAAGGAGTTGTGGTGGTAGTCCATTGCCTTCATTTGCTTGGGTCTCCATTTATTGTGAAGACGGATAAGACTGCTGTTAGTCCTTTCATTTCTCAACCGATATTATCAAGCAAACAGGCTCATTGACAGGAACTTCTTTCAGAGTTTAATTTTATGCTAGAGTATTGTCCCGAATCTAGTAATCATGTTGTAGATGCTCTTAGTCGCCGGGTCGATTTGAGTACCATTTTCTCTTGACCACTCTTTTCGGGAGCACGGTTACCACAAATACAAGGGACCAAATTTGGGCACTTTTGGATAAAGACCGGCTATTTAATATTTGGTCGACCTCATCAAACAGGGCAAAACTCGTCAGTTCTGGCTCAATGGAGGCTTAGTGAAGACTAAGGGAGACCGCCTATATGTTCCTAAGGGTGGAGATTTGAGGAAATCACTAATTACGGAAAGCCATGACACGATTTGGGCAGGGCATCCGGGAGAGAAACACACTTTTACACTATTACAACATGCGTACTACTGGCCTCAAATGCGAGATGACATTGCAACTTATGTGAAAACCTGTCTTATTTGTTAGCAAGATAAGACAGATTATGAGAAAAAAGGCAGGCTTCCTTGAACTCCTTTTAGTCTCAATTAGGCCATTCGAGAGTGTATCGATGGACTACACCGTTGTATTTCCAAAAGTCAAAGATTTTGACACTATCATCGTCGCGGTAGACCGTCTATCAAAGTACGCAACTTTCATCGCAGTACCCAAGCATGTATTAGCTAAAGAGACAGCTCAACTCTTTATCATACATATTGTCAAATATTAGGGACTGTCTAAAGACATCTTTAGTGATTGGGATCCTCGATTTACTAGTGTATTTGGACCAAGTTGTTCAACTTTGAGCATGAGTTTCACCCACAATTTGATAGACAGACGGAGCCCTTCAATTCTATGTTAGAAGAATATTTTCGGAACTTTATCTCTATTTCCTAGAAAAATTGGGTGAAACTTTTGGATGCGGCTCAAATTTGCTTCGGTGCCCAAAAGAACTCTTCCTCCAATAAAAGTCCTTTTGAGATTGTCCTTTTGAGATTGTGACTAACCCGCAACCGTTGCTCCATCATACTGTGGATATCAATCAAAGTACCAAGTCCCCTCAAGCGAAAAGCTTTTCTCAAGAGTGAAAACGGAATATTGAAATTGTTCGGAGTTATCTTGAGAAATCTCAGAAACGGTATAAAAAGTCCGAAGATTTAAAGCGCCATTTCCTTGAATTTAATGTTGGAGATCTGGTAATGGTCAAACTTCCCGATAGAAACTGTTATAAATCAACAAGAGGGAAAGACTCAATATTGGTGTCAAAATATATTGGACCATTACCCATCGTGAAGAGGATTGGAACAGTCGCATACAGAGTTGCACTCCCTTCATGATGCAAAATTCACAAGGTGCTTCATGTTGGTATACTCAAGCCATATTTTGTAGACAATGATGATGCATCCAAGAGTAATTGGTTAAATTGAATTGACCTGTGTTTGAATTGAGAAAAGCCGGAAAGAAGGTTGCTAAAGCTATAGTGGACCACCTTACTACTCGAGCTTCCAGGAAATATCATCAAGAGTAATTGGTTAAATTGAGTGAATGCAGCAGCTAGGAGAATACTTGGGAAAGAGAAAAAGTCCTTGGAGCCTTCAAACCATTAATTGAAGAATATCATGCCTCGAGGGCACTGAGGACGTCGCCAAACAAATGAGGAAGAATGTCAAGGACCGCAACTTCAATTAATCCTTTGACCTAATCGCAACTGCAATTTGCCCAACTTTGACTGCATATTGTAAATATTAGTTCAGTTTAAGTTGTGATTTCCTTTCCATTGTAAATTTTTATTTCAGTTGTAAAATAATTCTGATATTTGTAAATGTTTAGTATGATTCCTCGTCATTTAAAACTTCTACTCCTATCACTTAGATTTTTCTTTCGCAAGCTATTATAGGGGGTATTAGTCATTCAAAAATCTTTTAAGCTTATTGGTGTTCGCCCCCTACACCAGCCATTGCAGTTTTCTGCTTTTAGCAATTGTAATTTTTTCTTTCATCGATCAATGATTAATTTACTTTCAATGCATCTGATTTCTTTGTTGCAAGCTTTTTACAAATTGTAATCAAATTTCATTTCGTTTTGAAATGATTGAGAAAAGGCAGAAGGTAATTTAGCGGAGTAGACTACTGCCACATGATGTCCCTTTCTGTACCAAGAAGAAAGGCACCTCTTGAAACTAATGCATGCTCGAGAGTTTATCATTGATTTCGACAGTTTTTAGGTGATAACCTTTTTTAGAGGTTCCAAAAATCAATGCTTTTTAGTTTTTTCTTGGACATTAGTTTTGTAGGATTAGAAACTACCCAAAATCGGCATAGTGTACTTTAGGTCGTATTTCTCAACCAACCAAATTGATGGATATTGCTCGTTTTGCAAATTTACTTCCAATTTTACATTGTAAGTCATAATTTAATTATAAGTCAAAAATTACTAAAAAAAAAATATTAACAGAAAAATTTATTTATATGCAAACAATTACTTTATACCTAAAAAGTTTATTTATAAGTGAAAAATAATTATGAGATAAAAATCACTTTTATGTAAACATTGCTTATAAAGTGAAAATATTACTAATAATTCAAAAATTCACTTATAAAATACAAAAAAAAATTGGAAGTTAAAAATTCACATATGTATAAAATTACTTATAAATACAAAATTAACTTATGATTATAAAATTTATTTAAAAGTAAAAATCACTTATATATTAAATTTTTATTATTAGTATTTTACTTTTAAGTTAAAATATAACTCATATATAAAATTACTTGTAAGTAAAATATCACTTGTTAATAAAAACAAATTTCATAAATAAATTATAAATTGAAAATCTAAATATCCTTCTTATATATTGACATATCTTTAATTTTATTCTTTAAAAAAAAAAAAAAATAGAACCAGTGGCCAATAAACTTTCAAGTATGAGTGGATTCTTTCCAAAATCGCTAATAAAAAATCATTCAAATTCGAACACCACATAATACTTTTAAAAACTCGAGAACCCTGTATCCAAAACTTGCCATCAACCCATAGAATATCACTATAATATAAAAGGGCCTTAACAAAGGCTACTATTGAGGCAAACATGTGCCAACATGTCCTGTCATTAACATCTTTTTTTTTTTTTATTTCTTTTCTTTTCTTTTTCCTAATCACGAATGAGGAACGATGTCGTGTATCGTACGAGCATTAACTCGTGGAGTGAATCTTCACTTAAATTTGTCATATAACGAATTGTCATGTGCATGTCACGTAGGGCGACTACCGATAGTTTTCACTATAAATAACATTTGTCTTATTTTAATATGTGAATCACTCCATAAGAAATAGATCGATGCGAAATATTTTAGTAGGTGGGTCATATATGTAAACATGCTCGTATCGTGCATGAATTATTGTAGATTAGATCGGTATGTATCATGTCACATGCATTAAGTTTGTTTAGTTGAGTATTGATATAATAGTCAATTTACACATTGTCGTGATACATGTGTATAACAACGTAATGTAAATTGAACTTCAGTTAACAGAGATTTCTATGAAAATAGTGAAATAAAGGGGGATTTTGGAATATTCATCATTTAGCGTTCTATTAAGTGAATATCAACAAAACTGTGTGCCCTACTTGTCACTCGATTTCCATTGATCTCACTTCCTTCAAGGCTCAAGCTCAACGGTTGACACCTAAATGATCGTCACTGTCTACATTGCCAGTCCCAACGTCTTGTTCGTTCATTACATGAGATGTTTATGTATGCTCGCTCCATGGTTTGGCTTATGTCATGGTAGGCTCCCAAGCGCCCTGGTCTTGCCGCTGCTCCGTCTCCCGATGTAGCTGATTGAGACTCCATCTTGTTCACCACGCCATGAGGTTCTTAGCTGATGTGGCGAGACAGGAAATTGTGTTGGACTCGTTTTTGCATATTGAAGTAGCTGCAAATATTTTGTGGTAGAATCTAATGGTGGCAATGAGCCGAGAACTAAAAAAAGTCCCAAGCTTTAAGGGCTCAAGCAGAGCCTAGGCTGGGCCCATTAAAAAAAAAAATGAGGCTGGTAAGGGCTTTTGGCTAGAGCATTTGTAGAGCTGAGCTAGCTCACAGACTTTTCAATTTTTTTACTCAAATATACGAAAATTTGATCATTGATTTCAAGCTACAAATTTAATTTAAAAACTACAAAACTAATTATGCAAGTTGTTGAATTTTACAAATTAAGTGGTCATTAATTTACAAACTAAAAAAATTAATTATGCAAGTGGTTTAAAAGGGCCGGCCACACAAGCTCAAAAGCTCCAAGTTGAGCCCTCAATCTGATGGACTCTTCAGCCACTAGTGGAATCATAAGTTCATAATACACATGGATGGTCATTTGATTCTTGATTTTATGAATTAGGAAAATCAATCTGAATTGGATCATTTATAAACTTGTGATTTTTATTTAGGAATAATTGCAACAGCAATACCAAACATTTCGTTAAGTAGCAGACTTTGTCCAAACCTTTCATTTGTTCCACGCACAGTACCAAACCGTTCAAAATATTGCATATAAAGTAAAATGGATGGTTTCTGTTAGTTTGACTATTAATTACCAAATAATTGACTTTGACAATAATTTTGACTGATTTTAAAAAGGTTAAAATGATAATTTATATTTTTTTATAATAAAATAACCAAAATCAAATAATTAAAATTAAAAACCCATTCCACCTTCTTCTTCTTCTCCACCCACCCTGACCTTCTCATTCTCCTTCTCTTCTACCGCCATCACCATTGGCCACAATTTACATTGGACTCCAACATTGGACTCCAACATAGACTTTGGCGATGAGGAGATAGATGAAGACTACGACGAAGATGGATTCAATGTGAGGAGGGGAAAGATGAAATGCATTTCGTGCAAAGAGGAGTATAGGGCACGTGATGCTGGCATGTATAGAGAGTGCTACGAAGAGGCGGTGAGACGGAGGAGAAGCTCAAGCACGAGATAGAGGACCTCAAGGCCAAGGTCAATTT
The DNA here is from genome assembly GCA_019097785.1 of Fraxinus excelsior. Classification (NCBI taxonomy): domain Eukaryota; kingdom Viridiplantae; phylum Streptophyta; class Magnoliopsida; order Lamiales; family Oleaceae; genus Fraxinus; species Fraxinus excelsior. The sequence goes on along the minus strand of CM032637.1, from coordinate 27,321,292 downwards.
CCTCCGGCTACTCTCCGTTGGATCTGGTGGGACCATCGCCATTTCCAGGTCTAATATGTTGGCCTTCTCCGATGTTGTATTGATTGCTTCTGGTTCGACTGATTATGCCATTCCTCATGCTAGTTTTCTCTCCACACCTGCCCATCGAGTTGTCCTGGTATGGTACCCATTTCACCATTTCCATTTTAAAAAAACAATCGTCTTTTGCATGGGTTTATTTTGGATATTTTGATGGGAAATGATGGAATTTGGAACACTTTAATTTAATGTTTTTTTTTTCTTGCATTTAGTTTTAATGTAGCTCTACACCAGTTTCTAAATTCATCTACTTGAGTTGCGAAGAAAGTTATGTAATGAAGATTCGAACTTTCGAGTATTGACAAATAAATGTGAAAGAAATGCGGCTGAGAAGGAATTTTTGGTTGCTCTGGAGGTGGTGAAGGACGTGACCTATTGACAGTGGCGCTGATGCAGGTGGTGGAAGAGAAGGAGAAGGTGGGGGTGGGGGTGCGAGAGAAGAAGAAGAAGAAGAAGGTGAAATGAGTTTTTAATTTTAATTATTTGATTTTGGTTATTTTATTATAAAAAAAATGTAAAATTATCATTTTTACATTTTTAAAATCAGTCAAAATTATTGTCAAAGTCAATTATTTGGTCAACTAACGGTCAAACTAACATAAACTATTCATTTGGACTTTAGCTACGATATTTTGAAAGGTTTGGTACCGTGAGTGACATAAATGAAAGGTTTGGACAAAGTCCTCTACTTAATGAAATGTTTGGTATTGCTGCTGCAATTATCCTTTTTATTTATGCTATCTTTTTTTTTTTTTAAAAAATATATAATTTTTGAAAAGAAGAAACTCGAAAAATTATTTTTACTGCACCATTTTTTAAATTTAAGTTTTTATTTAATTGTATGTAGAAGAAGAAGCAGTAGCAACTCCAAATTACATTTTGCTTTACAAATATGGATTTTCTTATTGCACCATCTTTTAATCTGGTTATTTGTTTTCTTCACATTCAATTTCAAGCCGCCGATTTACACACTAAAACGTTTATTGGATATTTGATTTGTTGCCTTACTAATGAATTATTGTTGCCTTGTCAAAGAATGTTGTTACCTTGCTAGTGTTTGTTAGATTTTTGAATTGTTGAATTTGTTAACGTATCGCCAACGTGTCCAGCTTTAGAAAAACATAATATGCTACATAGCATCTAAAACACGCCGTACGACTTATATTAAAATTTTAATTTTAATCTCTATCAAACAAGAGCTAAATGTACCAATGCACAACATGATGAACGAGATATAGGTCTGTTCTCTAATCAAACAAAATTTTAAATTGTACAATCCCATACTCCATAATTCCATCATCAAACTATTATTTGAAATAATCCACAGTTTAATCATCAAATTATTATCTGAAATACTCCACAATTGTAAGCGAAAATTGAGTATTGTGACACTACAATTAATAGAATAATTCCTAATTATTTATCAGCAATAGTATTGCACAGAAACTGTAAATTCTATAATGACAGGAACAATGATACATAAATCTTACAAGTACAATGGTTAATAATATCAACAACATTTATCAATTAATATTGATAAAATAATTTGAAAACCACAAATAAAGAGAGGAAAGCAGAAGAAACAACATAGACAAACAAGAACACTAAATGAAATCCTGGTTGTACAGTACAGACTTCATGCACAACACCTGCATCGAAGTTGGTTTAAACTGAGCTCCCATATCTCGAACTGCGGACTGTATAAACTCATAGGAGTAAGTAAGAATGTAGATAAAGACAACAGAGCCAAAAATGAAAAATGGAAAGGTTAACAAAAGAAAATGGTACCAGTAAATGATTGGAATGGACAACTTTGAAACTTGGCACATTTAGTACTTCTTAATATGTAACTTGAAGTCATCGTTCCCCCATTCCAATTGTTTCTCTTCAATTTCCTTTGCTGATTCTACAATTGAATCACTACAGCCATGCAACTCTATGGATTGAAGAGTTGAAATTTCTCCAAAACCACCAGGGATCTCATCCAGCATTCCAAACGAAATGACCAGGTGCTCGAGTCTCGGGAAGTTGATACTGTCAGCTCTCCAGTGCTTCAGATGAATGACGGATAACAGCAAAAATCTCAATTTCAGAAATTCTCCTTCATTTGGTTCCCACTCTAGTCCATTGAAGGCACAGTTTTTCAATTTTAGCACTTCAAGATTTGGCACCTTACCAAGAATTGTCAATTCTTCGGGATGAAGTTTGAGATAATGTTTGGGATGAAGTTCCACACCTTCTAAAGTCAACTTTTTGAGTGACGTCGGAAAAGTGATATGCACTAGGAAACCGGGGAACGTATATGGAAGCCAACATTTTAATGATTCAAGTTTAGTTAGACGTGCAAGATTATTGATACAAGATCTTTCCCGACTGGCCCCCTCAATAGAATCATAATGGATAGCCAATTTCTGTAGATTTGGAATTCTTTCGAGGATCTCCTCCGTCAACCTAAAATTAAATATCTTCGAGAGGGTTTGTAGATTTTCTAGAACAACAATAGAATTTTCATCCCCCTTAATTTTTGAACTAGGAGGATCAGGAAGATGTGCAGAAGCATTCCACATGACATGTCTTAATTGTGTCATCTTCCATATTTCTGGGGGTAGTTCAATGTACCCATAATCATCCAAAGAAACTATTGTTTGTAGATTCCGAAATTTATTCATTGATGCAACGAAGTTTTGAGGGAAATTATTGTAGCAAAAGATGTACCGCAAGTTATCCAATGCTTCCATTCTTAGGCGAGGATGAATTCCATCCATATGCAGTACTTTAAGTGGCCTAGAATTGATATGAACTTCTCTAGATGAAGGACCGCTGAGTGAAGCTCCTACCTGTGCAGTTAACATGGATTCAAACAGGAAGGACCGTTGAGTTGCATGGTAAAATTGCACTCTGTCTGAAAATGATAGAGAATTCTTCTTAACATGAATACTTACACGGCACATACAATCTCGAATGCCACGATAAATATCACGGAGACTCCATTTCCGGACCTCGAAAAAATTCTCCTTTCGAGCTTCTCTGACACAAAGGTCCCGTAAAAGATCGTGAATTCTACACGTTTTAATTTTTCCATTAGAACGTTTCTTTTGAACCAAAATAAGACTTCTTTGAACAAGATCCAAAAAGTAATCCTCTCCTACATCTTCCAACGTTTTAGAGCATGCTGGTTTGAGGATTCCCTCTGCAACCCACAACTTCATAAGGTCCTTGACTTTTATTTCAAAATCTTCTGGAAAAATTCCCATATATAGGAAACACCCTTTCAAATGATAAGGCAAATGTTTGTAACTCAAAGAAAGTATCTTAGAGCATTGCTCATCATTTGAAGTTATTTCCGAACTTAAATTATTTGCAATACTACTCCAGTAATGTGGAGTTTTAGTGGCCTTTGATAGGAGGCCCCCAATCACAACAACAGCAAGTGGAAGTCCACGACAATTTTGGGCAATCTGCTTGCCGATTTTTTCCAATTCAAGAGGGCAACAACCTTCTCCAAACACCTTTTGACAAAATAAATTCCAACTTTCTTCGTTGTTCAGAAAACGCACACGATGAAGAGGAGAACCAGAGTTGATATAACTAGCCACATTCTCTAGCCTAGTTGTCAAAAGGATTCGACTTCCATTTCTGTCTTCTGGAAAATATCTTTTAACACTGTCCCAGGCCTCAATATCCCACACATCATCCAATACAAGAAGATACCTCCCACCGGCTTTAAGTTTCTTGTACAGAAGTTGTCCTAATTGATCATTGTCCTTTTCACTCCTACCGTCAATTTGTATTTCCATGGAATCTAAGAGGCCTAGTAGGATTTCTCGCACGCTATATTCTTGAGATACAGTGAGCCAAGCACGATTGTGAAAATGATACTCAATATATTTATCAATGTAAACTTTGTGAGCGAGTGTAGTCTTACCGATGCCACCCATGCCGACAATTGAGACAACTTCAAATCGTAATGAACGTCCAGCTAGACGATCCTTGATCTCCGTCAATGCATCATCAAGACCAACCATAGTGCTCTGACCTGAAGAAACTGGCCTTAATGAACCAACAGGCAATGAGGTGTTGGGCTCCAAATCTTCCTGTATGCCACTCTCATCCTCAATCTTCTCTGCCCTTGTCTTTATGGAATCAACTTCTTCAATTAGTTTTCCTATTTTATGGAATGAAGTTGTAAAGATGTCACAGCAAGTCACGACGAAGTTGGAATGAGGTTTCACAAATTTGTCACCACGACGACTTGCAGGTTTTTTAATTAGTTTCCGTGCTTTATGGATTGGAGCCTTAAAGATGTCACCACAATGACTTGCAGATTCTCCAAAATCTCGATCTGCAATGCGGGATTCTTCAAGAACTCGATCTGCAATGTGGGATTCGATTATATCTTCCGTTTGACATGCTGCATCTCCGATCTCTATCTCCAAACCTTCGATTGATTCGATGTTTTCTCGTGGGAAATTATCGAGAAAATCTTGCAAGTAAACAACTTTTTTGAGGTGAGATTCGATTTCTTGTTCCTCGCCAGGAAGAAGATACGAACAATCATATTTCAGGGTGCGCTGCAGAACGTGAGTAAGAGAAAGAAGAGCAGCATAAGCCATTTCTGTTCTCTCCTATCACAGCTTGAAAGAAAGAAAATTGAAGCAAAATGAAAGCAATCAGGATCTGTTCCACCCAACACGTTATGCAATAAAGCTAATAGGTGTCTTCCATTATTAGTCTGAAAAAGAAAAAGAAAGAAAGAGAAATGATAAATAGCCTGACAGGAAACAAGTGGCCTGTTTGGTTGTTTTTTTTCAAACTTCCCAATCAAACGCTGACATATGTCCCCTATTTTTAAATGCGATCACTTACCCTGTTCGGCATCATTACTCGCTTTTGCCAATTCAAATACGTAATGATCAGACCAACCTCCTTTTTGGCACACATTACAATTTCCATCAATCTACTATTCTAAAATACATTCTTCCAAAACAATGTGACTCAAACACACTCCAAAGAAAACAAACGAGTTAATTAAATGAGTGGCCACTAAAGTTTTTACTTGATTACTACTTGCTCATCGAAAAATAGAAGGTTATTGAATACTCACTGAACTATTCATTTGTTTACCCATCAATTTGTCATTTCCCGTTTGTACAATATGCAAAAAGTTCAACGTGGTAGGTGAAAAACATTTCTTCAACGGGTAACATTTCCTCCAACTCACATTCTTCCCCAATTCTAGCTAGACCTAGGTTCATAAATCACATTATTCCCCAAAACGAAAGAATTTTGATTTCATTCTCCGATCAACAAAATTGTTGAGTTAAAATGGATTCTACCATTTCCCCAATTGATTGAACTTTCCACTCTTCATAGGTAAAGTGCAACCACCAGAATTGGAGATTTCTAAATCTCCAATAGTTCATGCCAATACCTGATTTTGGTATAACAAGTGCTACCCAAATTGTAACATGTGTCACAACTTCAAAACTTCTCCAACATTATGAAAAAGTTGATGAATTCTTCCTCGCCCTCGGCGGTGTAAATGAAATTAATCTCCTACAAATATTCAACCATGATTTCAAGTGGCAATTTTTTTGTCTAGGCTTGCACAAAAGCTTTAGTCTAGAGATGACAAAAAAATCCGCTCCGCCCCTACGGGTTGAAGGGACGGGGCTGGGATTGCCACCCCGCCTTGGGTCGCGGGGTAGGGCAGGGCGAGGGTGCCCCGCCCGGCCTGGCCCCGTTTAGTTAAAAAAAATGAAATTTGTTTATTTAATTTTGGACATTGTTTGTTTTCATTGTTTGGTTTGGATATTGATGTAATTATTTTAAAAAGTATTTGCTTTGGATTATAAAATTTTGAATTGTATTTAATTGGAAATTTTTTGTTTAAAAAAAAACTAAATGGAGCTTTAAATGGGGCAAAAATCCCCCCCGCCCGCCCCATCAAAGGCGGGGCGGGGGTGCCCCACCCCGTTGCCATCACTACTTTAGTCTTCCACTTTTCCATCATCCAGGCATTGGCATGAAGTGAAATTTGGAAGAGTTGGAGGTGGTTGTTGCTCTTCATTTATTAGATTTCTTTTTCTAGGGTTCTATTCGATTATCAGTTTCGAGGAAGAATATTCTTGTAGACTGATTTATGGAAGAATATGCTCTTTTTTTTTTTTTTAAGATTTGGGACTCAAGGTATTTGATTTGGAGAAAATTGGCTTTGGGTAAAAATGTGTTTAAAATTAAGGAAAACGTGTGTTTTATTTGAATTGCATTTGACTATATGGCAGAAGTTAACAGTGTCAATAAGCCACATCAGTTTTCCCTTGCTTAAGTGGACTTTTCCGTTAACAAGTGATGGGTTGGTAAATATTTAAATAGGTGAATAAACAGTGAATAACTTTTTTTTTTTATTCAGTGAGCAAGTATTAACATAGATAAAGTTTAGTGGTTACTGATTGAATTAACTTGAAAAAAAAAACTGTATCACACTAATGAATGAGATTTGTATATATTCCACACATGGAAAAATTCAAAATCTCGAAAGGAAAAAATAAAAATAGATTAATAGTGTGTTCGATCGTGCTTAAAATCCAATTAAAATTGAAAATATAGTCGTTATTAGGTCTCACTCGTCTAATAAAAGTCAACAATAATGATTAATTTTTTAATTTTAATCCAATTTTAATCTCTATCGAACACGTCCTAAGTCTTTTTAGTATGTAATTTAAGCTATTTCTCAACAAAAAGACATAACTGACAAGATATAGTTGTCATATTACAAGGAGCGGGCTACACTTACAGTTAAAAAAAACAACCTTACAAAATAGACACATGGTGGTGGGTTCCATTTTTTTAACAATATCTAATTCACATGGAGATCATCCCATGTGAGCATCTATACAATTTCTAGCACCAAAAAAAAAAAAAAAAAAAATAGAACAAAAAAATTCTTTACAAGCATAAATTTTTTTAGTGGAAATTGTAAGAAATGTCCACTTTCCTCTAGCCACTTGCAAAAATAGCAACTTTCAAAAATCCTTGCAAAAATGGCCATTTTGGTATATTTTAGACCAAAATACCCATGGTCAACAATTTATGATTCCATTCAAGGACAATAAAATGGACATTTTTGCAAAAACAATATTGACTAATGAAATCTTGACACATAGCGTGCTCCATTTATTGCAAATGACAAGACGTCAAATCACAATTAATGCTATTTTTTGTATTGACACAGAAATGTCAAGAACGACATTTCAAATGTAGAGAAATGTCATTTTTGGAATGAAATGTCCTTCTAGACATTTAATATGTCGAGAATGACGTTTTGAAATGTCAAGAACATTTAATATTGTGATTTGACGTGTGTATTTTTGAAATATAAAACGGGATTCAAATGTCGAAAATGACATTTTAAATGTCGAGAACGTTTAATATTGTGAATTGACGTGTGTATTTTTGAAATATAAAACATGATTCAAATGTCATTTTTTCATTAAGGACATAATAGACAGTTTAGTATTAAATTTGAAAATTAGACACTTTTCAACTCACACCCTTAATTATGGCCATTCGCGAAAATACCCCATTTTTTTATTACAAGACATGTTGTGGAAAGGGAAAAGTACAAACAAACAGAAAAGTTTTAACAAACGACGAGTAGTAAAATGGTGAATAATGAACATGCCGACTAATACCCTACTGATAAACCGGTGCCCCAGCAAAGGCACCAAGGACAGGTGCAGTATTGTATACCCATATGGCTTTGTGTTTTCAGCAATTGCTGGCCCTTCACTTCTTACTGGATTCATTGAACCTCCAGTGGATTCCTGTATGATAAACCATTATTTTTAATTAATTGAACCTATATAATTAAATTATAATGATCCAATTGGAACAAAAAACAAGTTTAGTGACTCGCATGAAATTAGGATTAATGTAAAGTAATCTCCAATGTTTTAACCTCTAATGTATGCTCCTTGAAAACCCTGTCTATGTTTTTCTTACATGGTAAATGAGGGGTTGTAAAATTTTGTCAAAGATTATGATGCAAAAGATGATTGAATATTTTTAATGACGAACCGGAAGGAATAGCGAAAAGGAAATCATTTAAATAAATCTCAACTTTATAATAATTTTAGTTTAGTTTTATATTAATGATCTAAGGGCATTTCTCGTGCATCATATTAAATCGAATGAGGAATAAAATAGTTCTATTTACTATTTTCCAATGTTTGGTGCAATTAATATCAAGATTAAATTAATTCGAGGTGCTCGTCCTCCTTTACTCACATATATGTAAACAAAATACTTATAAATAAAAATTTCTCTTATGATCAAATTTTTTAGTAAACAACTTCCCTTAATAAGTTAAAAACAATCCTGTTAAAAAATATTTTCATAAATTTTGATTTTTCTTTAATTTTATTATCTTCTAATAGTACAAAATAACTCCAAACACACCCCCCCCCCCCTCCAATAATTCAAAAGAACAATTATGCTACATAAAAATCAAAGTTGAGATAATGTCACGTGATAGTTTATCATTGGAAAATTTAAAATACAAATAATTTTTTCATTCAACTATCTTCTATCACGTACAATTATATCAAGCTTTCTATCAATTCTTTCTTGGAAAGGTAACTTTATCCTCAAAAGAATGTACTTTTATAATAGGGAAAATTGCACCCACAGTTTCAATTTTTTTTACTTTTTTGCAGACTTTGTCCAAACATTTAATTTGTGCCATTCACGGTACAAAACCTTTAAACAATTCGCACTTGGAGTCTAAATTGATATAAATAGTTAGTTTGACCGTTAGTTGACCAATAATTAAATGTCTAACCAATTGTTGACCAATTTGTAAAGGGTAAATATGTAATATTCATTCGCGTACGTAAAACGTTGGAAAAAAATAAGTGTAGCTGAGGAGAGAGAAAAGGCCAGTACTGGATTAGGATTTTGCTTTCCCTCGTTTCTAGCAATGACTTTTTGAATAGGCAAAATCAAAATTCAATGTGTCACGGGCCCCTTTTATTTCTTCTGTGGTGTGCAGTAGTTACTGTTTCTAACAGTACAGCCCAATTTAAGGCTTCTTTGTCCATCTCTCTCTGGTTCTTCTGCCCTCTTCTTAAATGCATGCAGTGGCTGATAAAAATTGTTTATTTCACTTTATTGCAGATAGCGATTTAAGCCTGTAGCAATTTTTTTGTTGAAAAGGAACAACACAGTGAGCTATAGCGAAATTTCAGGGAAACGATCCGTTTCCATCGTCTATAATTCTGTCTAATCTAGTGTATGTTTGGTAGTGCTTATAACTTATAATTATGAGTTTTACGGAATGTTTGAATATCAAGTGTTTACTATTTGCGGATTATATAAATGTATAGATAAAATATATATTTAATCAACTTAAATTATAATTTAAAAGCGGTCAAACATGCTCCTTGTTTAGTCACAATTGCATATGTGATCATAATATTCGACTTTACTAAATAATAATATTTAATGTACCTTACTAGACACGTCGAGTGTCCACTGGCATGTTGAGTGGAGGCTGGTGAACCGAGGGTACAATCCAAGGTGATGTGTACGTGGTGGGATACATTAAGTGCATATTTGGGAAGAATGGCAATTACTTTTAAAGGGTGTTTGGTGGAGATTAAAATTAGTTTTTTAGTAGATTATGATAAAAGTTTTTGAAATGTGAGGTTGAAAAGTTGTGGGACCATAAAGAAAAATTTTAAACAAGTGTAGCTGAGGAGATTACAATTTATATATAATAATTGTATGTATTGTAGATTTGGACATAAGAGACCGTCCTCCTCTTGGGTACCCGGTTTGTTAGGCGACGGAGACACGCTGCCCTCGAATGCATCATTGGCAAGCATGTCAAGCAGACGAATGTCCATCTCGCAAACAGTTGTCGCCCTTCTCGACGATCCTTAGGTAAGGGTTATACATTTGCGATTCATATTGAAAGTTATTTAAAAATTTCATCACATGGCAATTAACTAGTTCAACTGTCAATATGTCATCTTGAAGTCCTAACTGAGTTGACACCGTCAACAGATGAGGAGGGTCGAGGTTTTGTGTGGGAATTAGCCGTTTCGCATACTCAACACGACCATATGTCGATTCCATCCTGGACCGAGATTGGATATGTGAATTGAGTATAATTTATTGATTACCATTTTTTATGAGTTATCCTAATTTAACTAAGTTAATAATTTTTAACGTTGTTATTTGTGTAGGAACGCGATCCATTTGATAGACAATCACCTCCGCTGATGAGATTTCATTCTCCTCCATCCAGACACCTCCCTCGTAGATCTCCTGCACACGGTCAGAGTCAGTATTTTCATGATCTATATGTCTGCATGACCAGATTTATGGCGGATGAGGTGGTAGGGACGTTACGACGAGAGATGAGTGAGAAGGTATGGGCATTACGACGAGAGGTGATAGATGAGTGGGTGCACTACGAGAAGAGATATGGATGCTGCGATGAGGGGTGCACTACGAGAAGAGATATGGTGCCAAGATGGAGGGGATTACCTCGATGACGGATGAAGTGGTCGGATCATGGACAAAATGGTGGTCTCAATGACAGAGGAGATGGTAAGCCCCAGGGCGGAGAGGGTGGTGGTTCATGAGGGAGAGGATGTGCTAGAGATGGATGGAGTGGTCTTGATGCATAGGAGGTGGCAAGCCCCAGGGCGGAGGGGGTGGTGGAGAAAGAGATGACGCCAGTCGTGACGGAGGGTAAGAATCGTGCTATTGATGTGTCGGAGGAGGTGGTATGCAAAGGCTGAGATTGCCATCACAGTAGGTCGTATTTTCCTTCACGGTTGAGTCGAATAGGAGAACATTCATTGATGAGACGTACCCTAATCTCTTTCGGGATGTGTACCATGCTAGTGGAAAGCATTCGAGACAAAGTGGAGAAGAATAATGCTCGGGTAAGTATTTTATAATTTTAGTGAAATACGCTATGCTAACTCTTATATGTTTTTTTCACATTTTTTTGTTTCTGCTTTTAGAGCTAGCCACAGAATAGGTGAAATGACGATCACTGATTCCTATAAGTGGTTTCACAACGTCACGACTCTGGGTGTCTGGCTCGCCGACGATGTAAGTGTAATATCGTAATTATTATTTATTATGTATACATCATTTTTTATTTATTAAATGAAATAACTCTCTATATTTCTTTATTGATGTTTCTTGATGTAGCACATTGACATGGCTATGGACTTGGGATCGACGATATTCGAGATCATTCGACATTCTTGGTCGAATCATATTGAGCACCGAGTTCTTACGTGTCGTTACCATTAAATATCAGTCGCTCCAACTTATGAGTAAAGAGTACACGGTGCCCGGAAATTTGCTCGAGTGGGTCATAGGGATGTGGTCAAATGTCGGGAAAAAATCATGGGTGGGTTGTACACATATATACATTCTAGTGATCGTGAATCATCATTGTTTTGCTGTGGAGATCGTATTTGTTGATTCCACTATATATGTGTAAGACTCTGATCATTCCTGTCTGACACAAGCTTAGCTCGAGTTTCACTTGAGCCGATGGCTGTGATCGTTCATATGATGGCTAGACGAGCGAAGGTGATGGTGGATGAGATACTAGCCATCGTGTGAGACACGATGATGGCGAGACAGTCGAAACCGTAAGTACTTATAATTTTTTTAAAAATGAACACTTAGTCTTTCCCTACAAATTATTGACCAAACTCACACATTATTATTTATTTGCAGGCGCGATTGTGTCATATTTGCAATAAAGTATATCAAATTTTTTAGTATAGCACATAAGATTGATGAAATCAACCAGCCCTAGATACAAAATTAGATGATTAAGTTAGTGTGCAATTTGATGAATTCAATTGTGATATGTGAATATTATTTATTTATTTATCAAATAATTAGGTAATACTATAAACAAACTGTAAATATCAAAATTTAATTGTTTATTTATTTGTCAAATAATTGTAAATATTGAACAAATTGTGCATATCGAAATTTTAATTATTTATTTATTTGTCAAGTAATTGTAAATATCGTAAACAAATTGTACATATCGAAATTTTAATTGTTTATTTATTTTTGAAATATTTTGAAATATTGTAAACAAATTGTCGATATCAAAAGTTTCATTTTTATTTATTTGTGTAATAATTGTAAATATTGTAAACAAATTGTCAATATCAAAAATTTAATTGTTTATTTATTTGTGAAATAATTGTAAATATTGTTCAATTATAAGCAAAACCATTACACATTGGTGTAATTGTCATCGATGGGAATTTGACTTTACAAAATTGGCGAGTATGCCATATTGCTATGCACATATGCGGTCGAGGAAACTCTCTGGTAGATGGTATTCTAGATGTACGTGGATGTCCAGGACCATGCGGTTCAACTTTAGGTGGCAACAAACTATTAAATGGGAGAATATGGTTGACAACTTCCCACTCGACTTCATTCGGTAGAGAAAATATAGTCTCAGCGTATGCTGCTCTCCAATAATCAGTCGTGTAATAAGGAGAGTATAGGGTTCTCGCTGCAAAGCCTCTAAACATAGCCTCTACGACTGCATGCTCACATGGAAAACTCTCCAACCGAAATCGACTACAAGTGTAGGTATTATTTGTCAAGTCCATCCTGTATGATATATGACGTGGATGTTTCACGGTAAAGCGCAACTCATCCAGTGGTTCCATATTCAACTTTCTCGCAACCTCTGCAGTCTTGAAGAGTTTATCCTCTTGAGCCAAGGCTAGTAAGCTCGTGCAACTCTGTGATTTCGCACGTCGGTCGTGAAACTACTGTTGTAGTTTGTTACAAATGTTCTCAATCATTACGAGGATAGGTAACTCTCGATCCTTCTTTAACAATGCATTTAGAGACTCTGCATTGTTTGATGTCATTATGTTGTATCGATGTCCTAAAAAATGTGATCTCGTCCAATGTTCAATTGTCATTTTCATTAGATACTCCCATTCCGAGAATGATTTACTTCCTAATTTCGCCAGGAATTTATTGCACTATTCGACACTATAAGCTTCAACCGCTCTCATGAACAATGAGACGATGCCTTTTTCCCCGATACTTAGTCTTCATGTTGCCTTGTATATGGTACATGAAATACCCATGATGTGCATCGGGAAAAACCTCAATGATACCATTTATTATAGATAATCTCCGATCAGTTACAAAAGCAAGATCCTCGACTTCCCCGATTACTTTTCTCAACTTTGTGATGTACCAACGTATTGACAGATCATTCTTGCTATCAACTATGCCGAATGCAAGAGGTTAAATTTGGATGTTGGCATTTTGAAACGTAACAATAATTAACTTGCCTCCGTATCGTGCTTTTAGAATTGTACCATCAACTAAAATTAGAGGTCGTATCGCATTTCAAAATCCTCGATTGTATTGTCCAATGGCCATGAAGAAAAAGTTAAAGCAATTCTGGCTTTCCATTTCAATCAAAAATACAGAACCATGATTAGTTTTACCCATGTTATGGAAATACCTAGCCAATTTAACATAGCTTTCCTTGGTTGAGCCCATTAAGTCCTCCAACGCGCATTCTTTGGCCTTCCAAGCCTTCTGGTAGCTCATGATCACTCTATACTATCGACGGACGTTATAACTATGTCCGAAGGTCTGTAGATTGTTCGTATATCCTGATACTTGTGCATTATTTGTCGACCAATAAACCATGCACGAGGTTGCTTGTGATCATTTCAACGAATTCCCACTTCGCAAGTATGTTCCTGTGTACACTTGCGAACTACAAAAAACTCATTTGTGTCCATCTTCGTCACTCGTAAACGCCAACTGCAACTGTCGTCAACACAGATAATCGTCAGTAATGACTTGTTTGATTTCTTCACTATGAACTCAATGTTGTAATTCAGTGCAATTCGGTGCGCATTCCTGAAAGTCCTTCTTTGTTTCAAATAATTGCTCGACATACAAATCCTCATCATCAAGAACTACTCACGAAGAATTAGATGACGGTCCACTGGATCCAGCCCCTATGCTCCCGCCCCACTCATGTCTTTGATGGGATAAAGCAATCAAATTCTCATTTATAAATTCATTTTCATTCTTGTTGTCGTAAACTACCGATAGAATTCTATGTTTAACAGCGAGATCACACTAAAGATCAACATTCTCCAGAACAACCACATCTTCCTCCCGAGCTATCTCTACTGTCTCTCACAAATCATTAGCATTGTGATCCCCTTCATCCAAATCTTCGGGTTTACCTTTAGTAACATTCTTCCTCACTAAAGTTACGTAAAGAGAAGTCGTGCACATGTTCAATTCAAATAGGTAATTCACTTCAGCATCAGAATCAACCTTCATAGGTGGACTCAGAATGCTCATTGAATTTTAATTTCAGTTCCATATCATATTGAGAAAGATCGACTTTGAGCTTGTTTGCTAAATCATGGTACATTTTTGCATATGATGTGCTCGATGTTATGGAAATACAAATACCACCACGTACATTATTCGACCATTTCCATACTCATTGATCCTTTTCATCCAATTCGAAATCACCAAAGTAACAAATTGGAACCACAACCATATTTGCGTGACAAAATAAAATTTAATTATATGAAAAAATTGTCGAAAAATCAACTCAACCACTGACTGTTATGATTAAAAAAATAGCTTAACAATCGATTAACAGTCAGTCAGTTGTTACGATGACCATGATATGCAAATGAATTTTTCCTTGTTTATGCTTAAAAAAATTATAGATCTGTTAAAATTTTTTATCTACATGTTAATCTATGTCGAAATAAGATTTATCGATTAAAAACGTATACTAATTTAGCGACAACGAAATTAAACATAATGTACTTACCAATTCGAAATGATAGATGTGACAACAAAAAATTTCTTGATCAGATCAATTTCTAAGATTTTGAGGTTGAAGTCGATGAAAAATGAGAGAGTTTTTAACTTTGTTGGAATAAACAAATAATAAAAGTTTGGTTTTGAATTTTACGTGGGAAGTATTGGTTTTTATTTGTTAACTAAAATGGTAGTATTGTCTTTTAGCCCAGAGGTCCTAGGGGGTCCCGTGACCCCCCCCCCCAGCTTTTTGAGTTTTTTTTTTTTTTTTTTTGGTTTTAAGTCATGTTTGGTATCGATTGAAATCTAAATTTTAATTTAAATCAAAGTTAACAATTAATTTTAATAACATATTTAATGAAATCCATAATTGTTTTACTTTTATCAAAATTTATTAAAAATTTGATTTTAATCTCAACCAAACAGTGGTAAAATCACAATAAATTTGTATTTTTATCTTTTCTCTTGCTCTTTTCCTCTTGCGTTTTAACAAATCTTAACCCTTCTAATTTTTTAAAATTTGTATATAATTTCTCTATAAATTATCACATTTACTACAGATCTTCACTTTCCTATCAAATTTTGAAGTAATTAGAATCTAAATTTGCATCTTCTCCTATCAAACTATGTATATAGAAAGTGTCTGAACTCATTATATCCAATTGACTTATATTTGACGAATTGTGTTTATTTAATTGAATATTAGTATTGAATATTAGTTATATATTTTTTCTTTCGATTACTTGAATTGATTGTTTGTATCAAATACATTAAAAGATTTTAAGACGTAAATATGCATTTTCTTGTGATAAACAAAATATTAACAAAATGATTCTTCGAAATCAAGTGGATGAAAATGATTAACAAAATATTACAGAAGAAATGTTTTTTAAATGCAAGTCTGCATTGTCTCGAGTCAAGTATGAATAATTCAGAAATCAAGAACAAAATATTCAATTTGTAGAGGGTTTAATTGTGCCCCCTAACTTAAAATGTCTGTGTCCGCCCATGCCAGTAACTCTTTCCATTTCTATTTAATTGCCTCTTTATCCAGATTCTCACTCAATCCAGTTTCTTCATTGTTCTTTATTTTTTTCTTGATTTACTTCGATATGCTTCTTCCATTATTTATAAATCTTATCATTTTATAAATCTATTCAAATGTATGAATTTGGATATAGATTCTTCTTTGTTTATTTTAGTGGTTGGAATTAAAGTTCGATAGAAATCGGAACTTTAAAATAAGACAATAATTTTGAGTTTATTAATTTGGTACTTAACAAATACAGAAAGTTTTGAAATTGTTGGGGTCAATTGATCTGAATTTTAATTTTTGTTAGTTTAGTGTCTATTTGTTCAGTAGAATTTAAAGGTCTATTATTTCAGGAAAGTCTTGGCATTGGTATAGTGATTGGTGTTACCATGAACATGTGAAGCTTTATTTAGTATTAAAAATTGAAGATACTAGGTTGATTTAACTATTTTCTTATTGAAATAGTTTTTACACTTGGGGGGACTGAAAAATGAGAATTTCCTAGTATTCTAATGTGCGTTGAATTATTGACAAACTTCTCAGTTTATATACTTCGTTATATATATATAATTTTATTTTTTATTTTTCCTTAGAACTGAATGATTGCTAACAATGCTAGTAATGTTGGGTTTATGTTTTTACTTCAGATTGGATTTAACTTATAATTTCTTTGATTGACGTGGTTTTTTAACGTGTGCTATTTTTCCATTTATCTGATTCTAATGTTCATACTTGGAAGGAAGGGGTGAATTATTGACCCATTGATAAGTGCAATTTTACACTTATCTGGGCCATAGGAGCATTTGGGAGTTTTTCATAATTTAGATTGATTATTGACTGTTTTAGGAAAGTACTTGGTATTGACGGATGAAGGATGAAAAGAGGCAAACTTCTCACTGGATTCAAACGATTATTTTTCAAGTTCAATAAACATAGTGACTTAAATTAAACAATATAATTAAGTTTAATAATGATCCAATTGGAACAAAAAACAAGTTTAGTGACTCACATGAAATTAGGATTAATGTAAAGTAACCTCCAATGTTTTAACTTCTAATGTATGCTAGTTGAGTGCTTTGAAATACTCCGTGTATGTTTTTATGTGTGTAAATGAGGGGTTGTAGTAGTTTGACAATAATCGCAAAATTTTATTCAACCTTATGATGCGAATGAAGATTGAGTATTTCTAACGACAAGGCAGAAGGAATAGAAAATCGTTTAAACAAACCTCAACTTTATAAACATGTGATTTTAGTTTTTTTAATTATTACTATTATTGATCTAAGGGCACGTCTGACGCATCATATCAGATCTTATAAGGAATAAAATAATATATAATATTTTTTATGTTTGGTGCAATTGGTACTAGGATGAAATTAATTCGAGGTGCTTATGGGTAAGAGAAGATTTCGTACAAGAAAACAATTTTAGTAAAAAATTCCCTAATTAAATTAAAAACAATCTTATTAAAAAATATTTTACTAAAAATATTGTCTTGTAAGAAAATTTGATTTTTCTTTACTTTTATTATCTTCTAATAATACAATATAACTTGAGACATGTGGGATAGTGGTATGGCAAAAAAAGATTAAAATGCCTATCAAAACAATTTTCCAAACCAAATATATGATTTTGAATCCCAACTAACTAAATTGTTGTAGCGCCCCGAGTTCCGTTAACCCGGATTGTCACGTCATCGTCTTTTACCATAATTTTTAATAATCAAATTTGTGGAAATAACCTACTTTTAAAAATCACATCACATTTATAATGGTAATCATCATCGGCAACAAACTCATTTAAATAACTTGGAATAATTGTTTTAAACTTTAAATCTCAAGTTTTTGGAATAAACGAAATTACAAAGTACATTAATAATTTTTCAAATGCGAAAATTTCGAAAGTAAATAACTACAACTTTCAATTTGTGCCACCACTGCCCATTACTCCGACCATCTCCGAGATCTGCAAATATTGTTTAAAATAACGGAATGAGTATTTTGAAGAAATATTCAGTAGACTCATCGCTGATAATTAATTTACAGAATAATTGAATACATGCTTGTGCAATATATAACGTGACATCATTATTATCATCTTTGGCTCATTTTCTTGAAAATCATAGGGTGTAGGTAGTCTCGTCTCGTCTCGTGCATTTAAGTACATAAGTTATGCATAACATCCTCGTTTTATCTCATAAGAGATTTTCGTCTTTCTCATGCATTAAAGCATATAAGTAATGGCAAGCATAATAACATCATATATCTCATATGACATATTCTCATCTCATGCATTAAATCATATAAATCACGTAAATTCACATAAGACATGCAATTATAATTTAAACTAATATTTGGAGGCGAGTCTACCTCAATAATCTCGAGTTACGTGCAAAATGGAGCGGGAAGTAATCTCAAACTCTTAATCGTCTGTACGTTTCGTCTAGCCAAAATAGAAAATAAGTTTTGAATTAGTATTTCGAAACTTTAAAATTTCGACGCGATAAAATAAAATTTAAGGATTTAATCAAAAATTTGTGAAAGTGAAATAAATAGCTTAAAATGATAAAATAAAGTTTAGGTGCTCAATTGGAAATTTATTAAATTTGAAAATAAAAGTTTAAGGGCTAAAATAGTAATTTTATAAAGTTAGGGACTAAACTGTAAATCTTATTAAAGCTGAAATAATAACTTTTAGAAGTTAGGGACTAAATTGTAATCTTTTAAAACTGAAAATGGAAACTAAATGGCTGAAATTAAACCTTTTATAAATTAGGGACTAAATTGGAAATCTGCTAAAACTGAAAATAAAATATTAAGAACTGAAATAATATTTTCTAAACTTGGGGACTGAATTGAAGTTCATTAAAACTGAACATGAGGCTTTAAGGGCTGAAAGAAAAATGTCACACACTTTGGAATCAAAATAAACTGATTTAAGAACTTGGGGGCTTAAAAGCAATTTCAAAAAAATCAAATTAAAACTAGGTTTTTCTTCCTTTCTCTGTGTAAGTGAAAGAGAGAGCGATGTCGCCCCTTCCCCCGATTCCACCACCACCTGAGGTGATGCCGACGGTCAGGTACGTGTGGGGAGGGGTTTCCTTAGGTACGAATGTGGCTGTTTGGGGTCGATTTGGGGTTTTCATTTCTTTGATTGTTTTGGGGTTTTGGGGTTTATTTGATGGTGGGTTGAGGTGGGTTTTGGGGCGGTGATGAGGTGGTGGTTTGGTGTTCTTGATTGGTGGTCTCAAGTGGCTCGAATGGAGGTGTTGGTGGTATGGTTGTTCTCGGTTCTTGAACATGGTAGTGGCGGTTTTAGGTTTTGAACTTGGTGTTGAGGAGATGGTGGTTTGAGGCAGTGAGTTGGAGTGGATGTCGAAATGTGGCGATTTCAGGTGGTGATTGCGGTGGTGTTTAGCTCGTGGGTTGGTGGTTTCGGCGTTTGGTGCAGTGAGCTTGGTGGTTCATTTTGGCTTTATATGAAAATGGTGACTGAAATGTGGAATGGATGGCTGTTGGTCTCGGGTTGGAGCTTGGTTGTTGATGTTTTACAGTGAGCTCGAGAGTTTGGCTATGGTTTGGAGTGGTGTTGGTGAGGTTGGTCTTCTGATGGTGTCTGGCAGTGTTGGTGGAGTTGGCTTGGTGGTGGAGTGACTTGGTGGTTTGATGTTCTCGGTTTGGGGAGTGGAAGTGGTGGTCGTTTTGTAGTGAGTATTAGTTGGTCTTGGTTTGGAGATGTTGGTGAGTGGTGTTGTTGAACTGTATTGTGTATCTTTGTGAGTTCACTGTTGATGCTAGAAATGGACTTTCTAGCATCAATGATGTCTCACAGAAAAATTGAGGGACACAGAAATTGAGAGAGTTCGAGGGAGGGAAAGTTTCTTACCAACAGAAAGAATGGCTGCTAGAATGCTAGGATGGTGATGATGAAGGGAAAGAGTGCATTTGAATAAAAGGAAATTAGGACACAAACTTCTAGGTGGGTAATTGAGCCAAACAGTTGGACTTTTGGAAAAATTCTAATTGGACTTGATTGCATTGGATCCAAATGAAATGGGTTAAAAAGAGTATAATTTCAATTTGGACTTATTTAATTGGACTTTAAATAATTGTGCTTCAAAAATTCATAAGATATATATATATATATATATATATATATATATATTACTTAAATTTACCAAACTTTGGATTTAAAAAAATAATAAGAAAATGATATTCTAAGATTATTCGGAAATGAATTCGATTCGAAATAATTTAAATTCGTTTATAACGGCTAGACGAACATGTTTCCACTTTAACGTTAGGGTTTAAAGTTTAGCGACACATTTTTCGAGAAAATAAATATTATATTATTTAAAAGTTCTCGGTCGCTACAACTTTACCCCCCTTAAAATAATTTCGTCCTCAAAATTTAAACTTACTTGATCTAATATATTTGAATACTTAGCCAGAATCTCTTCCTCTTTTTCCTAGGTAGCTTCATCACTATTCTGTCTACTCCCATTGGACTTTGACTAAAGGAATCTCTTTATTTCTTAAGACATGGACTTTTCTATCAATAATGCACATATGTGTCTTCTCATAAGACAGATTCCTCTAAATCGAAATAGTCTGAAAATTTACCACGTGACTTGGGTCGTGGATATATTTTCTCAGTAAAGAAACGTGGAAAACGTTGTGTACGGCCGATAACTCAGGCGGCAATGCCAAACGGTAAGCCCCGTTACCTACTTTCTCTAATATCTCGAATTGTCCGATAAAACGGGGTCTTAACTTCCCTCTCTTGCCAAAACGGATAGTTCCTTTCATAGGAGTTACTTTCAAGAATACTTTCTCTCCAATCACAAACTCCAAGTCTTTTCTCCTTTTATCCGCATAGCTTTTCTGTCTATCTTGTGCGGCTTTGATCCGCAGTCTGATCTTCTCAATCAATTCTAGACCCAAAATTCTTCACTCGCCTACTTCATCCTAATAGACTGGTGATCAACATCATCATCCATAAAGTACCTCATATGGTGTCATACCAATAGTAGCCTGAAAACTATTATTGTAGGCAAATTCCACTAATGGAAGATGAGTCTCCCAATTACCACTCAAGTATAGTATATAGGCTCTAAGCATATCCTCTAGTGTCTGAATAGTGCGTTCAGATTGTCCATCGACCTGGGGATGGTAAGCAGTACTAAAATTTAATTTAGTACCCATAGCTACCTGTAAACTCTTCCAAAATCTCGAAGTAAATCTCGGGTCTCTGTCTGAGACAATGGAAGTTGGTACTTCATGAAGTCGAACGATCTCTCTAACATACAATTGGGCTAACTGGTCAACATTGAAAGTCATTCTGATCAGTAGAAAATGAGCTGACTTTGTAAGTCAGTCTACAACAACCCGAATAGCGTTATGTCCTTTCAACAATTTCGGTAACCCTGTTACGAAATTCATAGAAATTTTCTCCCATTTCCATTCTGGTATATCCAAGGAATTTAACAATCTAGACGGTCTCTGATGTTCAGCCTTGACTTGCTGATAGGTCATGCATCGAGAGACAAACCTTGCAATGCAACCCTTCATGTGTCTCCACCAAAAGGTATTGCACAAATCACGATACATCTTTGTCCCTCTTGGGTGGCATGCATATTGTGCTCAATAAGCTTCTGTCAAAATCTCATTTATGATATGCTCATCCTTCGGTACACAGAGACGCCCTCTGAACATAAGTGATTTATCAGAGGCAATCTCGAAACCTATTCTCTTGCCAGTCCCAACTTCGGATCTGATCTTTTCTAGGAATTTATCTCCGGCTTGAGCCGTCACAATCTGACCTCTCAAATCTGGTTTAACGGTTAGATTTTCCAATCTAATAGGTCCTTGGACTGATGGGGCTCACACTTCAATTCTTAAATTCTGAAAATCTTGAATCAATTGATCTTGCGTTGTTCCCAAAGCTGATAAATGTCCGGTCTTCTTTCTACTCAAAGCGTCTGCAACCTTATTTGCTTTACCCGGGTAGTAAAGAATGGTGCAGTCATAATCATTTACCAGCTCTAGCCATCGACGTTGTCTCATATTTAGTTCTTTCTGAGTGAAGAAATACGTGAGACTCTTGTGATCGGTGTAAATCTCACATTTACTACCATACAAATAGTGTTGCCAAATCTTAAGAGCGTGCACAACAACTGTAAATAACGAAACCATCAAACCCATCTGGTATAGTCAGCACTGGTGCTGAGATAAATCTTTTCGTAAGTTCCTGAAAGCTTTGTTCACACTGTTCGGTCCATTGAAACTTAACTTTTTTCCTCATCAACTGAGTAATAAGACCTGCTATTTTAGAGAAACCCTCTATAAATCGCCGATAGTATCCAGCTAATCCAAGAAAACTTCTCACATCTCCAATATTTGCAGGTGTCGGCCAATTTGTTACAGTTTCTACTTTAGAAGGATCAACTTCGATGCCTTTGGCTGTAACAAAGTAACCCAAGAAACCTACCCTCTCAAGCTAAAATTCACATTTCTTGAATTGGCGTACAACTTTTCTGCTCTCAGCGTTTCCAATACAATCCTCAAATGTTCTTCATGTTGTGCAGAATCTCTGGAGTAGATCAGTTTGTCATTGATAAAAAACAATAACGAATTTATCAAGATACTGATGGAAGACTCTGTTCATCAAGTCCATAAATATTGCAGGTGCGTTCGTGAGTCCGTAAGGCATCACTACGAACTCTAATATCCATATCGTGTCCTGAATGTTGTCTTTGGTACGTTCGCTGGTGAAACCTTTAGCCAGATCTCAAGTCAATCTTGGAGAAAATAACTGTACCTTTCAACTGATCGAATAAGTCCTCGATCCTGGGAGAGAGTACTTATTCTTTATCGTCAACTTGTTAAGTTCTCAATAGTCGATGCACATCCTCATGCTTTCATCCTTCTTCTTTACAAATAGAATAGGTGCTCTCCATGGAGATACACTTAGTCTGATGAAACCCTTCTCTAGCAATTCCTCCAATTGCACCTTCAGTTATTGCAAATCTTTTGGCGCCATACGGTACAGTTCTTTAGAAACGGGGGCAGCTCCTGGTACCAAGTCAATGGAAAATTTCACTTGACTATCCGGCGGAGTACCGGCTAGATCATCTGGAAAGACATCACCGTACTCACATACTACTGGCACTGATTCCAGAGTAATCTCCTCTATGGGTTTGTCTTGCAAACTAACCAAAAAGCCTTGACAATTGTCCTTGGTTAAAAACTTCTCGGCTTGTAAAGTAGAGATAAGGTGAGGAAGTGACTTGATCTTCGTCCCATAAAACCTGAATACTTCTTCACCGTCCTTGCGAAAAATAACCTTTTTCTCGCGGTACATGATTGCGGCACGATTGGTGCTGAGCCAATCCATACCCAGAATAATATCAAAATCTTTAATTCGAATAATATTCAAGTCTACCTCTAAAACTTGACCATTGAAATCTATTTGTACCGCTTTGACTATCTTATAAGTATCGATAGTTCCTTCTGACGGCAAACTAACCTTGAGGGTACTACCAGTCTCTTCTCCTATTACGTTAAGTCTTTCTAAACATGCATCAGATATAAATGAATGTGTGGCTCTCGAGTCTATCAGAACATATACGGGAATACCAGAAATAGATAGCATAGCTATTATCATATCAGAAATCCTCGAATGCATCCATAGAAAATACTATTGCTTTCCCTTCTCTTTTCTGGTCCGTGTCTTTCTACTAATTGCAAATTGGAAACTAAACATCAATTCATTTATAACTCATCTTTTCTTAATGATGGTACATAAGTAGGAAGGCATGTATGTCGAACATTTTTTTTGGATATAGTAAAATGTCGAACCTACACTAGATCCTATCTCTCGATTCTCGTTCAGTTATACATGATTCAGCGTCTGAGAATTCTCCGAGCGCTGGATCAACATCTTCCTCTGGTTCTTCTTCCGGGTCTTCTTCGGGTTCCTCCTTCCGAGTCTTCTTTGAGAACATCCTCGGGTACTAACCCATATTTTTGCCCAAGTTCGGGCTCGGGCATTGGTTCATGTTCTAGCTCCTCTTCAGGTGCAACCCTAAAGCGGTGCTCAAAATATGACATATTCTCATCTCATGCATTAAAGCATATAAATCACGTAAATTCACATAAGACATGCAATTATAATTTAAACTAATTAATGGAGGTGAGTCTACCTCAATAATCTCGAGTTACATGCAAAAATGGAGCGGGAAGTAATCTCAAACTCTTAATCATCTGTACGTTTCGTCTAGCCAAAATAGAAAATAAGTTTTGAATTAGTATTTTGAAACTTTAAAGTTTTGACGTGATAAAATAAAGTTTAAGAGCTTAATCAAAAATTTGTGAAACTGAAATAAATAGCTTAAAATGATAAAATAATGTTTAGGTGCTCAATTGGAAATTTATTAAATCTGAAAATAAAAGTTTAAGGCTGAAATAGTAATTTTAAAAAGTTAGGAACTAAAGTGTAAATCTTATTAAAGATGAAAATAAAAGCTAAAAGCTAAAATAATAACTTTTAGAAGTTAAGGACTAAATTGTAAATCTTTTAAACTGAAAATGGAAACAAAATGGCTGAAATTAAACCTTTTATAAATTAGGGACTAAATTGGAAGTCTGCTAAAACTGAAAATAAAATATTAAGGACTGAAATAATATTTTCTAAACTTGGGGACTGAATTGAAGTTCATTAAAACTAAACATGAGGCTTTAAGGACTGAAAGAAAAATGTCACAAACTTTGGAATCAAAATAAACTAATTTAAGAACTTGGGGGCTTAAAAGCAATTTCAAAAAAATCAAATTAAAACTTGGTTTTTCTTCCTCTCTCTCTCTCTATAAGAGAAAGAGAGGGCGATGGGGAGGTAATGGACTTCACCCCTTCCCCCGATTCCGCCACCACCGACCGGCGGGTCGGTGGCAACGTCGGCGGTCAGGTACGTGGGTGGGGGGGTTTCCTTGGGTACGAATGTGGCTGTTTGGGGTCGGTTTGGGGTTTCATTTCTTTGATTGTTTTGTGGTTTCTTTAATGGTGGTTTGAGGTGGGTTTTGGGGCGGTGATGAGGTGGTGGTTTGGTGTTCTTGATTGGTGGTCTCAAGTGGCTCGAATGAAGGTGTTGGTGGTATGGTTGTTCTCGGTTCTTGAACATGGTGGTGGCGGTTTTAGGTTTTGAACTTGGTGTTGAAGAAATGGTGGTTTGGGGCAGTGAGTTGGAGTGGATGTCGAAATGTGGTGATTTCAGGTGGTGATTGCGATGGTGTTTAGCTCGTGGGTTGGTGGTTTGGGTGTTTGGTGCAGTGAGCTTGGTGGTTCATTTTGGCTTTATATGAAAATGGTGACTGAAATGTGGAATGGATGGCTGTTGGTCTCGGGTTGGAGCTTTGTTGTTGATGTTTTGCAGTGAGCTTGGGAGTTTGGCTATGGTTTGGAGTGGTGTTGGTCAGTTTGGTCTTGTGATGGTGTCGGCAGTGTTGGTGGAGTTGGCTTGGTGGTGGAGTGACTTGGTGGTTTGATGTTCTCGGTTTGGGGAGTGGAGGTGGTGGTCGTTTTGCAGTGAGTTTTGGTTGGTCTTGGTTTGGAGATGTTGGTGAGTGGTGTTGTTGAACTGCATTGTGTATCTTTGTGAGTTCACTGTTGATGCTAGAAACAGACTTTCTAGCACCAATGGTGTCTCACAGAGAAATTGAGAAACACAGAAATTGAGAGAGTTTGAGGGAGGGAAAATTTCTTACCAAAAGAAAGAATGGCTGCTAGAATGATAGGATGGTGATGATGGAGGGAAAGAGTGCATATGAATAGTAGGAAATTAGGGCACAAACTTCTAGGTGGGTATTTAGGCCAAACAGTTGGGCTTTTGGAAAAATTCTAATTGGACTTGATTGCATTGGACCCAAATGAAATGGGTTAAAAAGAGTATAATTTCGATTTGGACTTATTTAATTGGACTTTAAATAATTGGGCTTCAAAAAATCACAAGATATATATATTACTTAAATTTACTAAACTTTGGATTTAAAAAAATAATAAGAAAATGATACTCTAAAATTATTTGGAAATAAATTCGATTCGAAATAATTTAAATTCGTTTATAACGGCTAGACGAACATGTTTTCCACTTTAACGTTAGGGTTTAAAGTTTAGGGACACATTTTTCGAGAAAATAATATTATATTATTTAAAAGTTCTCGGTCGCTACAATTGTAATATCTACTTCCATCTTTTCATTTATTTAATTTTCATATTTAACTCAAATTACGCATGATAATGAATCTCATCAACAAACGTAGATTTACTTTGAATTATTAATATGAATATTAAAAGAATTGTTGATTTCATATTATTTTATTGTTTGTGTGTATTTATTTATTTATTGCATTCGATTCGATCTAGGGTCAATCCGGTTGAACCTTTGATCATTCGCCCTTCACCTTTTTCGAGTCAATGTTCGGATCGATTTTCAAAACATTGGAAAAAAGGGAATGAAGGAGGATTTATTTTACCTAAGAGTTATATATAAAAATGCAATTTTTATTTATTTATTATTATTATTATTATTATTATTATTAAAAGGAAGAAGCATGCGTCTAACTTTATAACAAGGTTGATTGACGGAAAACTCTCCTACCTATTAGACATGGTATGCAAAGTAGTTCACCGAAAAAATCCCTATTGGAAACTTGAAAGTTTGTTTTCATCCTTGCCATCCACTTTCTTAATAAAAAGATGTGAAATGAAGAATATACCCCTATTTAAATAAAACAAAAACAAAAGAAGAAAAAAGTAAAAAATACTAATTTGAATTGCAATTCCAAATTTTTTAAAAACTACAAACAAGTCTCAAAGAAATTATAAAAAATTAAAGAAAAAAATTTCTTTCCATTTCCACTATCCTCTTCCCACAACCGCCACCGCCGACTTCGTCACCACCGCTGTCGCCGAAACTCATCACAACAATAAAAGAGATAATCGCAAAACCTAATTTTGAATTCTATTTTAAACAACAATAAAATAAATATATAAATAAATAAATAAAATAATACAACTCCAAATCAAAGCAGACTATAATAATAATAATAACAACAACAACAACAACAACAATAACAACAACAACAATAATAATAATAAATCCCTTTAACTACCACCACCAAATAGATCAATAGCGCTAGCTAGATTCCCAGATTTCCAATTCCATCGGTATTTTTTGACTCTTATAATTGAGATAGAAACCTGTCTGCCCACTTCAAATTCTTGCATCCACATTTTTCTTATTGCAAATTTTCTGTGAATTTCATCTCACATTTGCTTCTAGAAGCAAAAAATAGTAACTGGGCTCTCTCAATTCGAGGCTAAAATGAGTATGTTAAAACACACCAGAAGCCGGTGCCTAGCGGTTCATCCGGCAGCTATGTTTATATGGACCAAAACCGGTCTTTTTAGGCCACCATTGAAGCTTATTTGAAGAAGGCCATCCCAATCAGGTCACTGGTTACCGTTATTTTAATACCATCGCACCTATGTTTTTCAACTCCGTTTCGTTTTATATATGAAATACAATTATGCTAGAAGTACATAATGTGTTACTTAAAGTGTTATCGAATTGACAAGTGGCGGCCCCTATTGGGGGGCACCTGGGCCCACAGACACCCCCCAATAGGAGGCTGCCACTTGTCAATTCAATAACCAATTAGGTAAAAAATTATATACAACAAGAATAATTCTATGAAATAATCCTTTGGCGATCAATTGTTAGCCCATATGACACCTTTGCTTCAATAAACCCCTTATATTTACATAATAAATATATTATTTGAAAAAAATAATTAAGTTTAATAAAGTACTTCGGTGAAAAGTGTGGAATTTGTATGGGAAGCTAGTCTTTACTTGGGTCAAACTAGCCATTAATATGACTGTTATTAACAACCCATAAAATTTGCAGTCATAATGGAGGCATCTATCAGTGTTGTGAATATATAAACACGTCTACAATTTGAAAATAATCATCAAAAAACGAAATGTTTTTTCATATACAATGATTCTTCATACTTGATATTATTTGTTTAATTTTTCTAGGGTACACTTGAGAGTTCTAAAAATCTTTTTGTTATTACTGTACAAGTGATTTGATTGTTGTATCCTGAAAGTGATTGTCCAAAAAGATCACACCAGTTAACGATGGACAATTTCACTATAGGACATAGTTCTGTCATGAGACTCGATCAATCGATAAGTTTTCCTTTCTACATTTTTATTGTTCCGAAAGTTTACTATAACTAATTATTTTACAGCAATCTAAAGTGAAATTATTACAATTAGTTGTCGTGTCTGTAATGGATACACATGTTCTAAATATTTTGAAAAACCTAAATTTTTTGATGGAAAGAATTTTAAGAGATGGCAAATAAAATTACGAATTTTACAAGTCTTAAAGTTGTTGATACTTTTGAATCTTATAAACTCGTTGCTGCAATTTGATAAACCTACTTATAAGGAAATAGAAGATTTAGCTATTTGGCAACATAAGGATTATACGTGCAGAAACTATATTTTGAATTGCTTGATGTTAGATTTATATGATGTTTACTAGTTGTGTAAATCTGCTAAAAATATGGAATTCTTTAGAAAAGAAATATGTTATCGAAGATGCTGAAACTAAGAAATTTGTTAAGGGAAAATTTCTAAATTTTAAAATAGATGACATTAAAAACAGTGGTCAGTCAAGTTGAAGAATTACATATTATAATTCATGAAATTAGTGTTGAGGGATATAAAATCTATGAGGGTTTTCAAATGTCTGCTATTATTGAAAAATTACCACATTCTTGAAAAGAATAGAAAAACTGTTTGAAGCATAAGAGAAAAGAAATGTATTGAGAAGATATGGTTATTAGGATTTGAATTGAAGAATACAATAGAATGGCAGAAAGTAGGGAGAGACTAGATTTTGATATTAAGGCTAATCTTATTGAAGAAAGTTCCACTAGTAAGAAATTTATTGAAAATTTTACCAAGGGTCAGAACTTTAAAGATAGAATCAAGGGAAATCAATTTATAGGGAATAACAGTGGTTTGAACCCCAATTTAAAAATAAAATTGTTGGTGACTGTTTTATTTGTGGTAAACCATACCACTTTGCAAGATAGAAGTTAATCTAATAAGTGACAAGACAGATTGGTGGGTAAATTTTGGAGCTACTAATTTGATGCGCGAGAGGTTTATTTTCCTCATTCATTTTTGTTATTGATGGAGAATGCTTCTTCCTCCAATATCGAGCGGAAATGATCTATGACACTTAGGTTTACTTCTAGAAATGTCCTCAGTTTGAAGGTTGTCCTTTATGCACTTGAAATTAGAAAACATCTAGCGTCCAGCTTTATCTTAGTCAAAAAGGAGTTTAAGATTGTATTTGAGAGTGATACAGTTGTACTATTTAAGGGTAGTTTTTTTGTTGGGAGGGTATGCACATGAAAATTTGTTTAAACTCAATGTTTTTATGATTAATAATAAAGTATTTACTTGCTAAATTCTAATGATTTGTGGCATGCTAGACTTAGACATGTTAATATGTTTTCTATTAAAACATTAATGAGTTTTGAAAACATTTCTAAGACTGAAAATCTTCCCAATACGATATGTGAAACATGTATTGAATTTAAGTATGCTAGAAAACCATTTCCTGAAGTTAGTAGAACCATATCAGTTTTAAGTTTAATACATTCTGATTTATGTGATTTAAAAGGATATGTTACTCGTGGTGGAAATAAATATTTTTTCAACTTTCATTGACGATTATTCTCTATATTGTTACATTTATCTTCTTAAGAGGGATGATGAAAGTTATTCAAAATTTAGTTTATATAAACTGAAGTAGAAAATCAGCTAGGCAAACTAATAAAATTTGAAGATATGATATGGGAGGAGAATATACTATTGATTTTGATAAACTTTGTGTTGATAATGTATTATTCATGAGACCACTCAACCTTATTCTCCCTAATCAAATGGTGTAATTGAAAGGCAAAATAGAATTATAAGGATATGGTCATTTCTTTGCTAAACTCTTTCGGATTACCTTTAACATGTAGGGGAAAGCTCTTCTTACTGCTTGTAATATTCTTAATAGAATTCCCAGTGAAAAAAGTAATAAGTTCCCTTATGAAATATGGAAGGGTAGAACACCTTCATATAAATATCTTAAAGTGTGTGTGTGTTTAGGTAAAGTTTCTATTCCAACACCTAAAAGAACTTGATAAGTGCATTTTTACACACTTATCGTACTATCAAAACATGAAAAATTATTGATTAATATGTTGTAATATAGCTTAATTCTCTGTAATTTACGTTTTATAGGATAAAGTGATGAATGTAGCGGAAATAAGGAGACACAAGTGAAAAATGATAAAAATGGAGAAAGTGAAAGTTCAGAGACTAAAGTGTAAATACTCAAAACTTGTTTCCAACCTTGTGATAAAAATTCAAGAGTATAACGACCCGGGTCCCACTTAACAGGCTATCCCCTGGTCGTTAGATCAATGACGTACTGTCACTACTGTACCAACATGGTCTTTTCAACATACTTTATCCTCACTTGCACGCTCTTCGAGAAAACTTCCCAGAGGGTTACCCATCATGGAATTGCTCCAAGACAAGCATGCTTAACTGTGGAGTTTCCAACGATGGACTTCCGAAACAAAAGGTGCACCTTGTTGGAATGAGTAGTACCTATCAAATCTCTTAAGTTTTCATGGTCTAGGGGTATTAAAATCACCTCCCGTTAAACTCATGATGTCCTCGTCGTGCTTGATCAATCCGAGGATCCATTGCCAAGCGTTGGGATTCTAGAGGTGGCTCCTACAGGTTCAAGAGACCCGGGTCCCACTTAATGGGCTATCCCTGGCCGTTAGATCGATGGCGTACTGTTCCCACTGTACCAACATGGTCTTTTCAGCATATTTTGTCCTCATTTGTACGCTCCCCGAGAAAACTTTCCAGGGGGTCACCCATCATGGAATTGCTCCAAGCCAAGCACTCTTAACTATGGAGTTTCCAACGATGGACTTCCGAAAAAGAAGGTGCATCTTGTTGGTATGAGTAGTACCTATCAAATCTCTTAAACTTTCATGGTCTGGGGATATTACATAGAGGTCAATTGAATAAGGAAAGGAGCCAAAGGGATCGAATAGGGTCAAAACATTACCATATATCAACTTTCAAGCTGAAAAGTTTTGCACCAGTTTTCAGTCTCATATTGAGACTCTTTTTTTAACATAGTGGATAATTGAATTGGAAGTTCACATCTAAATCAAATTTTGTATCCCTTATGTTATCTTTCCAAAGAATCTTGAATCACCTCAATCGGATATTAGGAGAGAAAGTTATGACTAAAATACTAAAAGCTGTCCGACCGAAAAAAGGGTAAAACCATGCGGTCGCATGGTTATAAATCCATGCGATCGCACAGAAGCCTTCAACAAATCAAGAGGCTAAAATACTTTGTTCTATGTGACCGTATAGGTTTGAACTATCCGGTCACATAGGTTATTTATGTGTGCAAAATTTCAAGTTTCTTTTTACGACTCAAACACTTATGGTAACTTATTGTTGCACGATATCTCAACCCAAAACATCTCAGAACGCTTCATTCCTCATTATTCATCATTCTTTTGTCCCTTGGGCTCAAGAAACACCATGAACAACTTATTCTTTTGGTAAAGCTAGGGAGGAAATCTTTCGGAATTAGTGATTTCACATCTATTATTTGTATGTTTTGGTATTCTCTTGTTGAACGACTCTAGAATTTATAATTTATTTTCATGAATTTGTAATGAGATTGATTTAACTTTTATTAAATTAATCATAGATTCAGTCACGCTTTTTCTATTGACGAATTGAAATATTTGTTGAATTACAATCTTATGAATATGATTGGTGGATTGTTTATTACTTTATGCTAGATGTATAAAGCCTTTTTCCTGATCTTATTCCAATACATTAATGCGTAGTTGTCTTATAGGGAAACTAGATTCTAGAGTTACAATTGAAATTAAATTAATTCAAGGGTTTTATTCTCCTCATCATGAATTAATTTTGAGATTGGCTTAGTTTTTATTAAATTGGTCATATAATTAGTCATGCTCTCTCTATGGATTGGTTGAAATAATTACTTAGGTTTTAATCTCAATTATTTAAGTTTACTGGTGTGATTCTCTACTGTTTTATGTTTTAGTATATAGTTGATTTTGAATTTGATTTCGATAAACCAAACGTGACATTGCAATAGGAAGATTAACCATTAGGGTCACGTTAGAATTAAATTGGGTTTAAACTACATATCTTCTTATTAGAGTATCAAGATGAAAGCCTCTAATTGTGTTATAAAAATGGAATAATTGATGTGATTGGTTCGATCCGATTGAGAGATTCCCGACGCTTTACTATCTTATTCATTGACTTTAATTTCCTTATTTCCAAAGATTAGTCTCGATTCCATGACAAGTATATTTCCTATAATTCGTGAGAATAACCATCCGACCCTTGATAATTTTTTCATTTTCCTGTGGATACGACACCCCAAAGTTGCACTACAGAACTCAACTTGGTCTAAAAATAGTTGATTGTTATTATAGGCTATGCTTTTCACAGTAATGGCAATAGATTTTTAGTCGTTGACCCCAAAAATAATTTGATTGAAAATAACACAATTTTTCAAAATTGTAGATGCTGAATTTTTTTGAAAAACCTTTTAAAGAAAAATTTGAAAGGCCAAGTACCTATGTTAATGTTTCACCTAGAGTTAGAGATGAGGCTAATGAATTAGAACGAACTGAAATTAGGAGAAGCAAAAGACCTAGGACCACTACTTAATTCGGTCCTGACTTTCAAACCTACTTAGTAGAGGATGTTCCTCGTACTTTTGGTGGAGTTATGTCTTCACTAGATTCTATGTTTTGGAATGAAACTATAAATACTTAATAAGATTCCATTATGTCTAATAACACTTGGAAGTTAGCAGACTTACCTCAAGGATGTAAGACCAATCGGTGTACATGTTACTTAATAAAAAAACCTTAAACCAAATGGTTCAGTTGATAAGTTTAAAGCAAGACTTGTAGCTAAAGGCTGTAGATAAAAAGGAGTTGACTTCTTTGATATTTATTCACTTGTTAATAGGATTATCTCTATTAGGATGTTAATTATGATTGCTTCATTGTATGATTTTATTATACATCAAATGGATGTCTAACTTCATTTTTAAATGGAGACTTAGAAGATGAGATTTATATGGATCAACCTAAAAGATTTGTTGTGGAAGGTCTTGATAATAAAGTATGTAGACTTAAAGAACCCCTTTATGGCCTTAAACAAGCTTCTAAGAATTGGCATGAAAATTTTAATACAGTTTTGACTTCTAGTGCTTATGTGATGAATAAAGTAGATAAATGCATATATAGCAAATTTGTATATAATTATGGTGTGATAATTTGCTTATATGTTGAAGATTTGTTGATCATATGAACTAGTTTAGATATGGTTAATAAGACTAAATAGTTTCTAAAAAAAAGTACTTCGAAATGAAAAATCTGGGTATTGCTGATGTTATTCTAGGAATTAAAATAGTTAACATTTTGAAGGAATTAGTTTAATCCAATCTCGCTTGTATTCATTCTAAAACACCTTATGATGCAAACTGTCACTTGAGAAAACATTTAGGTTCTAGTGTTTCTACTTTAGAATATGTGAGAGAGATTGGTATTCTCATATATCTCATGAACTGTACAAGGCCTAATATAGCATATGTAGTCGGTAGACTTAGCATGTATACATTGTACCAAATTCTCTACTGTACTTGAGGAATATTGTGTTGTTAATTGGATTTCCTATACAAACGAAAGTAAATCTACAAGTGGATATGTCATGTGGTGTTATAACTTGGAAATCCACTAAGCAACCCTGCGTTGCAAGATCAACTATGGAATTTGAGTTCATAGCTTTAGATAAGGCATGTGAGGAGGTTGAATGGTTAAGGAATTTTCTTATGAATGTTCCTTTGTGGTCTAAACCACTTCCAGCTATTTCTGTCCTTTGTGACAGTCAAAATTTGGAAAGCTCAAAATTTATCTCACAATGGAAAGTCTAGACATATTCATAGGAGGCACAATACTGTTTATCAACTATTTAATGATGGGATTATAACTATTGACTTTGTAAAATCAAGTGATAATATTGCTGACCCATTAGCCAATGGATTAGCTAGAGAGCTAGTTTAGAAAACATTAAGGTAGATGGGGCTAAAGTCTATTACAATCTAGATCACCTATAATGGAAATCCAACAATTCGATTGGAGATCTTAAGAACAAGGTTCAATAGGATAACAAAATTATTGGAGTGATTTGTGTGAGTACTACATTAGATTTATTCCAAACCCTTCCCTACGATGTATGGTACCAGCTATATTGATTAAGGATGAGCTAATGCTCTTATTGTTTACTATAGCTAATGTTCAGTGGAGTGTTTGGATACATTGCACTTGATAAATGCTTATTTGAGTGTAGAAGTGGAACCACTTCCTATGAGAACGGAAGCTAATTCTCTAGAGCACTTAAAGAAGCTAGGAAAGTTCACGGCCGAAATGAATACAATCGCGAGAACTCGATGATTGTTTTAGAAGTTATGTGTGTGTTATATTGTCTCAGTTTAAAACCAAAATTGTAGAGTTCAAGACACAGTTCATTTTATGGTTAGCAAATTCGATAAAATATATCAAGCCGAGGTTCATGTCGATAAACACCTAAACCTGCGTAATTTTTACTGTACTCTAGAATAATATTTATAATTATCTCATTTCTTTTATGTGGTGGATTGTTAGATATTTAAATAATAAAAATATTATTTGAAAGAGATAACTAAGTTAGATAAGTGCCCAATTAATGAAAAAGTGCAGAATTTGTGTGAGAGGTCAGGGGTTCGATTCGCATCCCTTGCTATTATTAAAAAATCTTTGATTTGACCTTGGGGCCTTGGGCTTCTTGGATTAAAATAGTGTTTTTTTATTTTATTTTAATCATTTTCGAACTTATTTATTTACTGGTCAATCTAGCCCGTAATATGATTGTTGGGCTATTATTAACAACCCATAAAAATGTGGTATCATGGACCCATAAAAATTGCAATCATGGTGGAGACAGTTATCACTATTGTTGCTATATAAACACATATATGCTATTTGAAACTAATTATCAAAAAATGAAATATCATTTTCATGTACAGTGATTCTTCATATTTGATATTACAATTTTTTTTTTTTTGGAATATGTTTGAGAGTTTTGAAAACTTTTTTGTTATTGTTGCACAAATAGTTTGATCGATGTATCCTGGTATTGATTGTCTGAAGAGGTCGCAACCGCTATTGGCGGGCAAAATCACTTTAGGATATCAAATTGTTATGAGACTCGATCAGTCGATAAGTTTTTCTTAAAAATATAGACAACATTTACTGCAACTAATTACAATACCCCTCTTGCCTCCCCTTCTCATTGTCGTCCAATTTCTCAATCATCTGGCAGCTTGCATCACCATCCTGCTATAATTTCAATCAACCCGAACTAACCTAAAAATTATTATAAGAGTATATTTAAAAATAATCAGTAAGATATGTGTAGTTTTCATACATAATATAAAACATTAAAAAAAGACACTTCATACCATGTTTCATTTGTAGTATATCAGTGACTAACGAGATATTTATCATGTAGTCATCTCGAATTCTTGAAGGATTTCGCATCTCGTTATAAAGAATCCAAAATAGTTCACATTTCGTTATGTCAAACCCAAAGGTCCACTGACGATTCATATATATATTATTGAATCTATAAAAGTATAGGAAAATAAACTGCTTGCACATTATGTATTTCATCTCGATAGATCAAACGAATTATTGAAATAAAGTATGAATGCAATTTCCAATATTTTCCTTTATCGGCTACTGACGTGAAAAATTGTTTATGCCGTATATGTGTATATATATATTTTATTGTAATTAATCTGACTTTTTTTCTCTCTAACCGTGGCTCTCGTGACTTCATGAGGTATTTATGGTGCAGTTATAATTTAACTAAATAAGGTTAAGTGCAGTTTTAATTGAATTACATATCCTAATCAAATAAAAAGTTATTTTTCTATTTAATCACATGTAGGCTACCAACCAAGATAATTCATTAACTAATTTTAATTAAAATATGGTTTCAAAAATGTACAATTTGGACAGTACTCCACTAATGGTTTTATAGTAAAACATTACATGTCAAAGATTGACGAAAAAGGCAATTAATATAAAATTTAAGGTTCCTAATTTAATTGGATAACAGTAAGTGAAGTTTGCAATATATCAAATATACGATTACCATTTATTAAAATCAAAATAAGATCATAATTAACAATTTTCATTTTTCAAAATAGGATTACCATATATCTGAAATCATGGCTGTCCTAAAACTACTCATAAACCAATTTTAATTAATTACCGATTAAAGATAACTTCTTTGTACTTCAATATCTTGGGCTCAACTTATGTGAATTGATTTTTTTCTCGAGTTCATGGTACGTCATTCAGTACGAACTACAAAAATGGCCTAATATTGATACTTATTTACTTTAGTCCATCAACTTCCCAAATAATAAAAATAAAACATCTGAAACAAATAATTCTATTCTATAAAATTTCAGGGTGTTACAATCTTCTCTACTTAAAATGAATTTTGTCATCGAAATTCGTACATGTAAAATCTATTCACGCATTTGTAAAGCTTTAATTATGTTTGACACGTATAAGTTCAATTATACTTAATCTTTTAGTGTCAATCTATTTTATTCCATGTTAGTATGAACAATAAAAATGTGAAAATGTTTAACTAATAAATTATGCGAGGTAAACATGCTTATAACATTTCATTAAATGAAGCAAGATAACTCATAATCATGCTAAAAGAATAGCATTTCATTTCATTCATTGGATCAATTGAAGAGTGGTCGAATAGTGAAAGACACATGCTGAGGATATTTCATATTATTATATGTTTAAATCTTATAAAAAATATTATTAGAGAGAGAGAGAGAGAGAGAGAGAGAGACATTTATGCCATGTAAAATCTAGAACAGTGACTCATGCGGTATCTGTTCATCGTGAATAGCAATTTTTTTTGAACAGTGATGCAACAATTTTCATAAACAATTTTCAAAAAATATAATCGGTTAGTTCATGTGAACAATATTTGAATAGTGATTTAAATGAAAGATATGTCATCATGAACAGTGCCATGTACTGTTTTTGTGAACATTTTTTTTCTTTTTTTTTGAAGCTGAAAGAACTATAGTCCTGAAAAAATGGATAGAGTAACCGCTTAATTTTTTTTCGGTCAAGCAATTATAAATTCAATCTTAGTGTTTAGAGATGGTTAAAGTGCTACATCTAGGATCATTTCACAATATCGTTGAAGAAAATGGTATTGAAGTTGTTATGAAATGCATCGCAAGATAATGGCGATAACGAAATAAAGAAGAACAACACAAGAACACAAGAATTTACGTGAAAACCCAATTCGGAAAAAAAACACGGGTAGAGGTGAACAATCCACTATAATCAATAGTTTTGTGTTTACAATATCAAGATTTCAATAATCTCAATTGAAATCTAAACTCTCAATATATTGTTGAAAATGTAAAGAATAATATATGAATGTTATTATTATGGAGATACAATGTGGTTATATTTATAAAACCTCATATTTGAGTCCAAGATGAAGAAGGAATCCAAAATATGTCTTTAGCCATCCAAAAATTTTCCTTCAAATCAAACTCCTAATTCATTGAAATTTGATCTTCAACATATTAGTACTCTATAAACCCAGATACCTTAGATTTCCCAATCAACCAAATACCAAATCACATGGAATTTGGATCACACCACAACAAATCTCCACCTTGAGCCAAATTCCGTCACAAAGAATTAAAACATTGTACGACGGATTTTGAGTATATTAAAGTATGAAAATCGTTACAAATTGTATTTTGAAAAAATACAAAATACAAATAGATATAAATCTTCTTGTGATTGCAAAGTTGCAATTAATCTTCTGATTAATGATCTGAGTGTTTGAAGACGAGGGGCCACGTGACTTGAATCCTAGATTTCGAGATTTGTTGTGAATTTGATTTGATCTATCGAGAGCTTGACTTGTTCGACACTTGAATTTCGAAACTTGGATTTACACTTCGAAAGCTTGGGCTTGATCTTGACCTTGGTCTTGATTTGATTGTAGGAAGATTTTGATCTTCTTCGGGTTTGTCGGACTTGGAGTGGAGAGAATTTCTTCAGCACTTCGTAATTTTCTCTTGTACTTTTTCTTCTCTCTTGAAATGAACCATTGACCTTATTTATAGGAAAAAACTGTGTCCAATTTTGGTAATCACCAAATTAGTTCAATTAAATTGTTTATAATTGAATAATTATGGATTTTTTAAAAAGTATGGTGAACTTTTAGAATTTTACGGGCCTAAACTTTGATTTAGTCAATTTAATTGGGCTAATCATTTAAATTAACCCAACCCGTTATTCACATTTTTTTTTTAATGTCTACAAATGCCCCCTCGAGATTTATTAATTTATTATGAAATAAATAAATTAGTAAATCTTGATTTATTTTTCGATTTTTTTTATGTAATCGTTGTTCGATTATTTATTTATTTTACACAATTTTTTTTATTTACTTGATTTATTTATTTATTTTAACAAAATTTTTATGTTATAGGATAAGTTGGGCTTAATGAAGCCCGATATTTACCTATTTATGTGAACAAGTTATTAGGTTTAGAGATCAAGATGTCAAATTTATAGGCAAAATGTAAGACTTTTTTTTTTTCTCTCTTCCTCTCTTTTTTTTTTTTTTTTTTTTTTCTTTTCATGTTTTTTTGAACAGTGCCGTGCACGGCACTGTTCCGTGAACAGTGTCACGACTGTTTAGGAGATCAACTTAAAATCGCCAACTTTTTCATACACATTGAAGATCAATGACTGCTATCTTGTCTTCATGGATTTGCATGTAACTACATACTATATAGGAATTTTCCAACTTTTACTGTAAATATATATTTCCTATTCACATGTTCATCTCTTTCTAACATTGAACAGGGTAACTATTACAGCTACAATGTATGATGCTATTATTACAGCCTTTACTGAATAGTTGACACTTGAAAATAAATATATAATCTCAAATGCAACAATCAAAGATAACAAAAGTGAATTTAAAATTACACTTGAAGAGAAGATTTGGAGTATAACAGGAAGAACAAAGGTTGAAGAGCTCAAGGAAAGTTACTTAGACTTCTTGTTTTCAAAATACGAACTCACTCCATTTCTTTCACTTGAACATCATATGGACAAAAACACAAATTTAAGTAAGAATTCTACCATACAAACTTTACAACAAGTATTTCCATGCAATGTTCCATAATTATTATGTTTGTACCGACATTTAATACATACAAAATACATGACAAATGGAATTTTCGTGTTCCTATTTCATATGTTATTGGTGTTGATATAGAAGTTCGACAAAAATGGATTATCTAGACTCATTTTAGTACCCCAAGTCAGTCTTCAAGATGTAATATTGATAGATAAAAAATTTCAGACAGTGATGTTAACTCTATGGGACACTTTTGTTGAAAGGGAGTGCATATCCATTATTCAAAATATACCAACAAAACCTATGATATGGGCTATAAATCTTTAAACTTCTTCTTTTAATGGTAACTCCAATCTGAACATAGGTTTTCATTCAAAATAAATACTATGAACAAAACTAAAAAAAATAGAAATAATGATTATTATTACTTTTCTTTCTTCCAAAGGCATTACACTCTTTACTAAAGCTCGC
Organism: Fraxinus excelsior; assembly: GCA_019097785.1. Lineage (NCBI taxonomy): Eukaryota > Viridiplantae > Streptophyta > Magnoliopsida > Lamiales > Oleaceae > Fraxinus > Fraxinus excelsior. The sequence goes on along the minus strand of CM032637.1, from coordinate 27,281,326 downwards.
ATCAATATTGCATAATTGTTTTTCACAGGGTGTTAACAAATAAGGAAAACTTTGACCAACCTATAGAAAAGAACTCATTTGTTCCTGTCAGCCCACCTAAGTTGTCGCCCCCTTCAAACAACAAATACTACAACAAAAATAGTCTACTGCAATGTTCAAAAAACGTCGTCGTAGACCTTTTGCAGTGTTTGGACGTGTGTTGCAAATCAAGGTGTTGCCGTAGAGTAGAAACCCTACAGCAACGTTGTCGTAAGGGTCTATGGTAATGTTTAAAAAATGTTGTTGTAGGGGTCTAAGGTTAAACGTTGTTGTAGACCCCTACGACAACATTTTTTAAATGTTGCCGTAGGTTTTTTTAACAGTAATTTATGAAATTGATTGACAAAATTAAAAATGACTCCTTCCGAACAAATTTTGAAATTGCGTAAAAATTTATAATTTTATTACAAGTTTTTGAATCCACACACTTGAACATTAGAATGTAATACAACAACACCTAAATGAAAAGGAGATTCAAAATGAAATAAAATGGTAATACAGCAAAGGACTTCAAGTAGAGATCCCTAATCAATTGACTAGTGGAACAAATATTTCCAAAGTTTAATCAGAACAGCCATTGCATCTGCCATTGCAAGGAACATGGTATGCAATTGATCTGCCTCGACACTCTACCCCTACAAGCTTGCTTAATTGACTTAATCTAGACATCTGAAAGAAAACCATAATTGTATTTCTTCTAACACCATAGAAAATATTCTTATAGATGCATATGAATTTTCAAGGATAACAATTCCAGACTTCAAATATGTAGTTGACAGGTCAACTCAGTAATGGCCAGATACCAGCAGCATCATTCAAACAAAAAAGAAAGATACAAAAGAATAAAGGAAATGCTGTGGAACTATAACCAACTATGGAAGTAAATGAATGATGGCTAGAATTGTACTTCAGTAATTCAAGTATATATCATATAGAATAATAAGGTCAGCGCTACAATTGAATAATTCATTCTACAATAAGGAGCACCATGTGAATCATGTCACATACATCATTCAGAATCAATGCTAACAAAGTTTGGAACTCTATTTAACTGATTGCTTAATAAACATACAGTAGAAAAAGAGAGCGCAAAAACAGACCTCTGGAAAAAGGTAGCCAACTTGAAGTTATATATATATATATATATATTAATTTAACATTACCAAACATATAGATATACATCCGTAGGTAAATATATATGTTCTCAAAAAGACTTTAAAAATAAGAAACTTGGGTGTAAACCCAAAATGTGGATGGATTAATCTAACATTAGGGCCATGAAAAGTAAAGCTCAGCCTGAACATCTCCTCACAGAATTCTCCTAATATATGAGTAAAACTGAAACAAGTGATAAAAATGTATGAAACTTTAGGCACTGCACCAAAGTTACCGGAATAACCATTTGCGGCTTCAACTGAATAACAAGCAAAACACAACCTAGGTGAAAAAAAAAAGGAAATCATATTGAAAAATAAATCAATTGATACAAATGCATGAACTATTAGGCGTAGGATGAAAATTACTGGAATCACTATTACTCACTTCTACTACTTGAAAAACAAAGCACAACCCAGGTGAAAAAATACCCAAATTACATTTAAATTACAGGGGCACAAAAAATTGTCAAATCAATACCAGTTATTTCAGCTGAGGGCATGGCAACGCATTTGATAACCACGTTGATTCTCCATGGAATTGACACATTACTCTACCTACACAAGAACATAGTAAAATTACAAACAAATGCCTCCACTAATCGGAAGAAAAAAACCATCATGAAAAGAAGAGGCACTTGATGCTTTTGAGATTGTTGTGGCCCATAAATGTTGAAGATGATGAGGAAATTGAAGTTGAAAAGCTCTCATAAATTACAGACATTTTTTTTTCTACCAAGAAACTGACGGAACAAACGAGCATTTGTATGTGTTACCCTCAAAATATCCGGTCCCCTTCAGACTTCACTAAATTTCCCTATTCGCCACTCTCTTTATCGTTTTCACTCACCAATACCTTCAAATTCAACCACCTCAATGTCTTGAAAAATCGGTAACCAAAACCATTTATCGTCAAATCATCCTTTTCTTTTTGTGTATACAATCTATTCCCAGTCAAATACTTGGGTTCCAGAAACAAATCTCCACATTCTTTCACATCTAAAGTCTCCATTTCTATAACAAAACTCAACCAAATAAGAAAAAATAAATAAACCAAAGTATTGAAGAGGTGATTAAATTCGAAGATCCCAAATTCTGATTCCATCCGATTGACCCGTGGTCACGGACCACCTGAGCTGCCTTTCCTTCCACATGGCGCACTCAGCCCAATTATGGGTCTTTCTCAATTTTTTCTAGAATCCGATCGATTTTTAGTTGCAGTTAAGGATTTGTGCGAAAAAAATCAGTGCTCACTATCGTGTGAGATGAGGTGAGGCTGAGGCTATTAGTGGTTGTGTGGTTGGTTGGTGTTGGTGGGCGTGATGCCGGAAGGTGGAGGTAGTGGTTTGGAGAGGAACGAACAGAGACATGGGTTGGAGAGGAATGAATAGAGACATGAATAAATATAGGGTTTGGGTTAATTTGGGTTGCGTATATTTTTAAAAAAATACAAAAGTTTTTGCAATGTTTAAAAAACGATGCAAAAGGTAGACCTTTCGCAACGTTTGTCAAAAGTTGCGAAAACTAGACTTTTTGCAACGTTGTGAAAGGTCTCACATTTCGCAGTGTTTACCAAACGTTATTAAAGGTGAGACTTTTCGCAACGTTTGTTAAACGTTGCTAAAGATGACTTTTAGCAACATTTGGTGAACGTTGTGAAAAGTCTTACCTTTCGCAACATTTGATAAATGTTACTAAAGGTAAAACTTTCCGCAACACTCAATAAACATTGTTAAAGGTGTCTACCGCAACATTTTTCTAAAAAACATTGTCAAAACTCATTTATTAATACCAATGGCAATATTCACTTACTAAAATGTTGTCCCTTTTGGCAACATTTATCAACAAATGTTGTATTTTTAGTGTTACAAATGACTATTTTTGTTGTAGTGAAATTCACATCAATTGCTGAATTATTGGGAGTCTATTAGGGGTCTTCTCTAAATTCTTTTATTGAATATACATAGCATACGTACATTTTCACTATATTTTACACTGGTCATTATGAACCACCAAACACTTTTTATTCTTGCCTATATTCATAATTTAATAGCACATATATTTTTGTAACAGAAATTTTTTTATTAGATCAAGGCCCGTTGGACAATTTTTTTACACACATCATAGATTTTAGTATATGTCGTACACTAACTGCAGACTTATGATAAATTCATAAATGTCGCTTCTGTAGTATGAGCATGCAAGAGATGAACAAATATATTTACATATCTACTAACACTAATATCATTTAAAAAATGCATCATACCTAATTCAAACCAATTTTATCTCCAAAGCTAATGCTTGTGTTCAATTCAAAGACAAAACTGGACATTTGGATGCAAGCATCATCAATGAAGCAGTAGAGGCCTTATTGGAAAGAATACTATCCCCCCTCCCCTTCCCCCTACACAAATATACTATAACGAGGTACATTATAACTGTCACAAGACCCAGATACAGTGGTGAACAATCTTACCCATACCAATAGTGAAACAATTGCTATTTTATCTAAAAACTAGCCAAAAGAAACAATATCCACCCGAGTACCATTATGCAATCATCTTTGTCTTCAACCCCATAACATCAATTGCGGATGTGGATTCCTCAAGTGCAATAACCGAAGTAAATCCTTCAACTATCGGCAGTGATGTGAAAGATTCAACCCCAATAAAAACCAATTCAGACATAATAGACATAAGAGGCAAACACAAGATACACAAGATAGATGGCTGAACTTTCCACAGACATGAAAGAAACTACTTCACCTTCTATAAAAAGCCATCTCTTCCAAACTCCAGTTGACAATACTGAAGCACGGTCTAACAAAAAAAGGAGTACTAAAGCCTCCAACGGCCACGCCAATATTCCCACTTTGATAAAACAACACGAATGATAAAAACATTAACATTACTTTTGTGTCAATAGGCAGTTGTAAAGTATATCTTTTTTATATGTTTTGAAAAAAGAATCTTATCTGCCTAAAGCAAGTTATCTACCAATCTTTAATAAGAACTACACCAAGCACAAATGACTCTTGTTTTCTAAATCAATAGGTTGCTTTAAATATTTTGGATCCATATTCCCTCCAGAATATGCAAACCCAATTGTTTGTACAATTCGTACTAATGATCTATGAAACTTTTTTATTTCCGTTATTAAACGGTGTACAATTGTTTAGTCCATTTTTTATTTACCCATTCCCCTTAATTAAACATTCGATATTTTAAACTGTTTGATCATCTTATGCATTTCATTTCTCTCCTCAATATATTACCTTCTCTTAGAAGGAAAATCACACCAACAATATCTATTGTCAACAATTGTATATAAAACAGTTTCCAAATACTGCACTACTATACATGCACCTAATTGAATATTACCTAAGTACATATATTGTGAATGTAAACTTTTTTATTCTCAAAAATATTAAATAACTTTGAACTCTATAACATATTTCTCTTCTTCGTATAAAAAAACCAAGTGACATTGTCATCTGCCACTTTAATCTTTATATATTTACTACCAGTGTATATACTTTTGTAAAAGAACACTTTTACAATCTATCTTCACTTTATTTAGCTTTGAAATCTACACGTTTTTTAATAAATAAATAAAACACAATATAGTTATAGTTATATTCATATTATTATTTATTGTAATGTACTAAAAACATATTGTATTTACAATTGTATTTTATTACATTTAGTCAATAATGTAGTATTTCAACCATAACTACGGAATTAAGAACACAATACAACTAGAAAGCCTTCTAGACATCACAAAAATTTGTTCTTTTTTTAACTTATTAGTTGAATTTAATCCTGGTAATAATGAAAAGATTGTGTGTTTTATAATTAATATAAAATCATTTTGAAGTAAATAGATATTTAAAATTTCAAATAATGTTTTTATATTAATTAAAAGAAACTTTGAAATTAAATATATTTTAAAATTTTCAATTATGATAATATAACTCATATTGACACAATATTTTACCATTTAACTACCAACTCATTTATCTCCTTCAAAAGACAATTTCACCATTCATTTCCATCACTAAGTACAATTTCCTAACCTACCCAAGCATGTCGCCAACGCCACCGATGCAAAAGGTAAATCACTCATCTCCACCCACCAAACCACATCTAAACCCATCTCCAAGATGCGTGGTACGCTTCATGGAGATAGGTATCTACGCTGTGCGGAGTTGGGTCTCCACGCAGCGTGAACATGGGGGACATGAGTAGAGTCTCTACGCAACACAGCATCGCAGAGATATCCGCAAAAATCTCTACATAGTGCGGAGGCTCCGTCTGCTCGCAAAATTCAAATTCGAATTCTATTTGTTTGTAAATAAATTTTTTTATTAATATAGATTGTGCTTTTTAATAATTTTTGCAGATGTCTTTGGAATATATATTGTCTCCAAACCAATGATTTTCTGCTAATATCACTCAATTTCTAAATTATCAATATTTCAAAGATTTCGTAGAGCTTATCAATGTAGATCAACAAGCTTCTTTAATGTGTATCAATTTATATGGATTTATATATGGAGTTATTTATATAGAAGAAGAACAATTCAGTAGCAAATTAGTACATGAATTTATAATGAGGCTTGTCAACTGTGGCAAAAATAATGAAATCTGGGTGAAGTTAGATAAACATTTAGCCCGCTTTGCTTGCAAGAATTGTCTCATTATCGAATTACCTTGCCACAACGTATTTATTAATCTTAACTTCAATAATGATCGGCTTAGAAATCAATATTTTAATGGTATAAAAAGAATTAGTATGAAAATGCTTTTTGAAGCATTCCACCAATGGGAAGATCAAGATGATAAATCAAACTTAGACTGGTCATGTTGGTAGAATATGTTTTAAAACCTAGTGGAAGATTCATTGGTTACATAACTTTGGGCATGGTTGAGCATATTGACGACGTCCTTGTGTACCCATGGGGCCGTAAGGCTTATTTTGTTTTGTTAAACTCAATGCAAGAATCACATCTTGAACGAGTATAGACGATGCAATAAAATGAGCAAAACAAATGTAAATATTCATTACATGGATATCTACTTGCATTCCAGGTATTTTTCTTCTATTCTTTTATTTTTCACCTATCTATATAGTTTAGTTTACTCGTATAAATCTTATATATCTAATATTTATTTTCAATTATGTTTTAGTGTTGGATATATGAAGCATTTCCAAAAATTAGCCAAAAATTTGGACGTCATAGATATAAAACATTACAGAGTCAAAGAATGAATAAATGGAAGCCAAATAAAATATTGACGGAGAAAATAGTAAGGCAATTTTTGGCTACCCAAGAGGTAAGATCTTTATTTTTATAAATCCACAATTACATGTAAATTTAATTATTTAATTATGTTTGTTTATTACATTATGCATTTAATTATATTTTTTTTCCTTTTTCAAAAAGAAATTCAGAATAAATCATTTAAATATTTCATTATAATTATAGATCCAAGTACTTTTAGTGTTACAGCCAATGAAAGAACAATTGCAAACACAATGGTACAGAATTCTTTCATTTCCACTAGACACCCAACATAATATATTAGATGGCATTGTCAATGGAGAATTTAACAATGTACCACTGCAAATTCCTGATAACAGTGATAACATGCCGACTGCTCCTGGTACTTCAAGGACATATAGTTTAGTTGTAGCTGGCCCAAGTTCTACTTCTGTTTGCTCCAACTATGTAATTAAAGAACAAATGAAAGAGATACTGAACATATATAAGCAGCATATAGTATCAGATGTATATGGTTTGTGTGACAACTTGAAAACACGTTGTTGAGGAATCAATAAGATAATAAACCCACTACTAAGAAAAACTTCAAAACTAAAAAGAATTTTTTGAACAACATCAGAAATGGCAACAAGATCACTATCGACACGTGCAATCTGGCATGCAACCTTATGTGGATACTTTAGGTTTGTGGGATAATTTGTTTAACGTACACATCGCTGGGAATCATAAAAACAAGAAGTCCACCACCAGACACTTCTTGACAACCAGAAATAATTCTTCCAACAACAGAAATAGTGGCAAGAAGAACACTACCGAGGCATGCAATCTAGCATGCAAAATTATGTATATACCATTTTAACTTCAGTGAGATCTTATATTGATGACCAAAATAGCAATATGCTGAACAAATTATCTAACTGGAAATCAAACATGGAAGTCGTTATAGCTTCCCTAAACATCTCAACAAATTGAGCATGTTGAAAATTTGATAAAAGAAAAGAAAGCTAAAGGAAAAAAGATATAGTCTTCGACGTCATCTATGGGTTATCTTTTAGAAGACTATCATATGGACAGATACACAACAATTAGAGATTAGCTAATGTAAAATCCATCGAGGTAACCAATCTAATTCTACTTAATTAGTTGAATATTATAATTTTCATTTGATTTATTTAAAACTAATTTAAATTATATTATACAATGCATTTTGGGATGATGGAACTAACAATCTCTACGGAAAAGATACGTTAAAAGCTAGAATGGATACAACGCAGGATATGAGTATTACAGTTAATAAATTTTACTAATCATAATAAATTTCATTCTATACTTAATATATTCAATTTGCATCTATTTATTCTATTGAATATTGACATGGAGTTAAAACTATTGAGGCGGCTCATTAATGATGGTTGCACCCTTGTTTCAAAAGAATATGCAATTCTTGACTTCAGATTTGAAAATGAATGTGCTCACCAGATGATGTGGTAAATAAGCATACGAGAAAGAAATGCTAGTATAGATTCACTGGATCTAACCATTTTAGGACAGTACATAAATGACAATTTGCCAATAGCTGATAAGGTGCAATTATCTATTAATTCCATATTCGTATCCATGCAACAACTGGTATATCTTTCTTATTAATTTTTGTGAATGAAAATTACAAATATATGATTGTAGCCACAATGTTCATACACTAGAACATATCAAGGTACATGCAAATGGAGTATTCAATTTAGTCCAAACATTATTAATGTCTTCAGACTTTTTCTCCAACTGACTAGATATAAGGAAACATAGAAACAAACAAATAGAGTTGCACATCATACCTTACATATCTTGTGCAAACATTAGGTAAGTATTTAAATAGTTTATTGGTTACTATAATATTTTATTTTCTACTTCGTTTGATTTTACATTTATGGTACTAATTCAATCTAACATAAAACTATTTCTTCTATGGGCCAAACTGTGCAATTGTTTTTTACTCAAATATATAGAATGCATCATTCTAGGATATCCAATAGAATCAGTTTCATCAAATAGAATAACTATATGCAGATGGAAGATTGTAGTAGATATTTGTTATAATGAATATTTATTACATCCCCGTTCGTCTTGATACTAATGGATAACAATCAGAATTTTAGAAAATACGTCGATTGCTGCATATTCAAGCAAGAGTATAGTCGGATAAGTAAGAGGCAGTTAGTTTGTTGATTCTCTATTTATATACAAGATTGTGCAATGTACAAACTGTAATTTTCATTCTTCTCAACAATTAAATTCCCTTTTCTGCTTCAATTCACTACGGCAAAAATGGTTTTTTGCAACACATAAAAGGCAACATTCGGTTATTAAATGTTGCTTAAAGCATTTATCACAACATTCAAATAAGTGAATGTTGTAATTGGTTAATATAATTGAGATTTGACAACATTTTTTAGATGGATGTTGCAAATGTCACCTTTTGCAACGTTTATAGAGTGTTGACAAAGGTTTTAGTTATTGCAATGTTTATCTGACGTTGTTAAAAACTAAGTCTATTGCAACGTTTAAAAAGTGTTGCGAAAATTTGGATTTTAATATACCGCAACGTTTCAGAAACGTTGTGAATATGAATGTGTTAGACTACCTTTTCGCAACGTTTATTTAGTTTTGTAAATATACACATTTTGCAATGTTTTTTAAACGTTGCTAATAAGTTAAGTAGGATAACCTTTTGCAACGTTTATAAAATGTTGCAAGCAAATCCTGGTCCATTTAAATTATAAGTCCATCACTTTTTGAAGCCCACAAAATACTAATTGCTATATACGAATTAGCTCTGAACCCCAAATCTCTCGACTTTCTCTCGATTGACCTCGCCTATCTTCAAATCGCCATCCCCTCAAATCCCATTTGAAGTTAATCACAGTAAGACTTACCTGATTTTCTTGGTAGGCATCCGGTTGATTTAGATTTTCTCAACCCCAGTAAGTGCCAAGTAATTTTCTGTTGTCATAATTTCTTGCATTTTCTCTTCTTAACATTGCTGATTTCTGCAGGAGCCTCAAGGGTTTAGTATCTGTCAACTAGTTGCCATGAGATTATGCATCTTCAACTATGTATTTTGCATTCACTGGTATGATTTCCTGAGGAGAATCTGTGCGACTGGTTGTCCTCAAGTATTTTGCATTCACTTCATCTTGGAGCACGTGGTCTGATTTCAAAGGAAAATCTTGCAAGTATGTAATTTTAAAGAGGAAAGCAAGTAATTTTAAAGGAAATCTAGGCCCTTTTTACAATTTCGTAGTTTGAGGGTTGATTAAATTTAGGAACTCAAGTAATAAATAATCATTGTTTGCCTATTGATGAAGCTTATGAGTTTAGTTCACTTTTAGCATGTTTGTCATGCATTAAAAGCAATAAAATCCTAATTTTTCTCTAATATTATTTTCTGTACTTCTAATAAAACCCAAAGGAAGCATTTTTTTTGGTTGTCTATAATTATTTATGTTCAAGTGTATCTAACTTTTAGTTTGTGCTGATATTTGTTTTCCTTATTTGCTACTTTATGCATAATGGTATAGCTTTCTAGGGAAGGTTGTGAGAGTGAGAATTGGAGGCCAAGCTACTCCTGCTGAAGCTGCACCAGTTAAGGAGAAAGCCAAAGTATTTCATTATCCTCTTTTCATTTTATGGTTGACTTTGATAATGTGTTAGTTATCTTCTATCATTGAAGCACTCAATTCTTTTGAGGTTTTTATGGAACCTTACTCTTGAAATCAAGATAAAAAAAATGTTGATTTACGATGGAAAAAGTCGTACTTGATTCTATAATAACTTGGATTCTTAAATGTATTAACTTGGAAATTTTACCTTCCAAAAATTAGATTGTAGAAGAGGTTCCATTTCATTGATGAGAATTGGCAAATTTGACGTACATATTCTAGTGGAACTATATGTAAATTTGTGCCTGGGCTTGATAAGCTTTTGAAGCATTTCATTTTATAAATTTAAATTCCAACCAATCTTGATAGTGTATTATTGTTCTTGCTCACTTTTATAATTGAATTTGAATTAGGATTTCCCATAATCTGATTATTCTAATGATCATGATTAGTTACAAAATTTGAATGGTATCCAATAGGATCAGAACTTTTCTGAAACTCAGATAAGAACAGAGGATCATATTCTTTTTGTCCACTGTTATAGCAAATTATGTTGTTTGGACAAAATTCTTGTCCTATTTCATCTGAATTTGCTAAATATGGAAGCCCTTTGGCTGTAGAATTAGATCTCAGGATTCAGGTACTGGTTTATGAGTATTAGGATCAATGCCTTACTTTATCAGCTTCTTCTTCAGAGATGAACTCCAAAAGTTCTTTATCTTGGTGTCTGTTCTTCCTGGAAAGTGTACTGAAATTTCAGCACACCTGTACAATAAGAAATGTCAACCATATAATTATTTTACTCCACCTTTGCTTTTCATAATCGATACAGCCAGACTAAGGAAGAACTAAGAAGGGTTGCATCATGAATCTAAAAACACATTTTGTCAGGCATTCCAAATTGGCAAACTCGATAGATAGCCTAAGTAAAGGAGAATCTTAATACACATTTCGTTGGGCATCCAAAACAAGCGAAACTGCATCAAATAAATCAAATCAAGTGGCGAAAAAAGAAAGAGGAGTATAACATGTTGCCAAGTGCTTCATGGAGACTAATGATCAAATCATTTTCTTCTTGTGAAAACATTCATCTCTTAAGATCAGGCCTAAAATAATTAATCCATCTTAATCTGCAACTCTTCCCACACCTCTGTAAACCTGAAAATATCAAAAACCCAAAAAATCTTATTCATTCCCAGTTCTTAGTTTTCATTTAAATAGAAAACAGGTGTAAAAATGGAATATGGGCTTTCTTATCAGAATTCGACCCTTTCTTTTAGAGTTCCTCGCTATTCTTAGTACAGGTTCTTATATTGGGAAGTTTTTGAAATAAAATGAAACACATAATAAAAGACAACTCACAATATTTAAATTGTTGCATTTTGTGTTTCATTTTATTGGTTGAAATTATTTTTTTGATTTTACAGTAAGACAATAAGTTTGATCTTATAATGTTTATTAATTTTATACTTAAAACTTGGGACTAGCTTAGTTTGATTGTTTATATCAGTATTTTAATGTTCCAATTGCTACCCCATTTCTAGACTTAAAATAACCAATTAAAATGTTGGTGATGCATTAAATATTTTGTTCTAGATGTAGAGAGGTGATTAGTACATTTGATGTTTGGCTACATCCCTTCGGTGAAGAATAGTATCTTTTGCATACAATGGACAAAGAGTTGCTACACTTATCAAGGTTATCATCAAAAATTACATATTACGGATCTAGATATCAATTTTTAAAAAATGTAACATATAATGATCATAAAGTTTAAATTGTAGATTTTCAGAACAATATAGGGATGGAGCCCAGAATTTTGTTGAACGAGCTTATGAAAATTGCAATTCAGAAATGATAGTATGCCCTTGTGTTAAGTGTAGAATATAATGCATCAACACTATGATACAACTTATGAACATTTGGTTAATAAGGGTATGGATCCTACATAGAGTGTCTGAGTATTTCATGAAGAACAACCAAGTGAATCAAATTTCCTCGATTTAGAAATGCTTAAGTCACACAGGATGTTTAAGGACTTCTATGCATAACATGATGTAGATCCTGAAAATCCTCTTGATGGAAGAGCGAAAGAGATTGAAAGTTTAGTTCATGATGCTAAAACACCTTTATATCCTGGTTGTAGGGTGTTCACGAAGATGTCAGCCTCTGTTGCTATGTTTAAGCATAAAGCTTCACATGGTTTATCAGACAGTAGTTTTGATGAACTCATAAATCTTGTTCGAGATATGTTGCCAGAGAATAATACACTTCCAAACTCATTTTATGAAATGAAAAAGATTGTCAATGCATTTGATCTTGGCTACGAGAAGATACATGATTGCGTTAATGATTGTTGTCTATATAGAAAGGAGCTCGAACAAGCTGAATTATGCCCAAAATGTGTTGCTCAAGATGGAAAAGTTAACCAACGGACTAAAAAAATTCAAAAAAAATACTCCGACAAAAGTGTTACGTTATTTTCCTATAATACCAAGACTTAAGAGGATGTTCAGAATAGAAGAGATGGCAACACAACTGAGATGGCACTCAACTAATAAAAGTTCAGATGGTAAAATTAGGCATCCAGTTGATTCATTAAGTTGGGAAATAATTAACAAAAGGTGGCCACATTTTGCATCAGATCCTTGAAATATTAAATTAGGTTTTGATACTGATGGATTTAATCCTTTCAAAGATCTTAGTTCTAAATACAGTTGTTGGCTAGTAATTTTAACTATATATAACTTGCATCCTTCATTATGCATGTTAAAGGAAAGTTTGATGCTCAGTTTATTGATCCCAGGACCAAAGCAGTCAGGTAATGACATAGATGTTTATTTGTCACCACTTGTAGATGACTTAATGTTGTTATGGAGTGATGGCGTTGAGATGTATGATTCAGTCATAAAGTCTACATTCAATTTAAAGGCTATTTTGATGTGGACAATACACGACTTTTCTGCATATGGAAATATATCTGGATGGCCCGTGAAGGGAAACATTGCATGCCCTATTTGTCATGAAGACACATATTCACTATGGTTGAAGCATGGTAGGAAGTTTACGTACATGGGACACAGAAAATTTCTAGCCTTTAATCTTCCATTTCGTATGCAAAAAAATTGGTTTAATGGACATATTGAAACTAGTATTAGGCCGAAGATAAAAAAAAATGGTGAAGAATATTCTATTGAAGTTGATAAACTTACAAATGATTGAGGGAAAATGGTAAGCGAAAAAGGAGGAAGAATACAACTCAACCTGTAACGTGGAAGAAAAAGTCTATATTTTTCGATCTACCATATTGGAAGGTAATTGTCGTAATATTTCATACTTCTACTTGTATGTAGTTATCATGACACCATTGATATTTTCTATGCAGACTTTACTTGTACATTATAATTTGGATGTGATACATGTGGAGAAGAATATTTGTGACAGTATCATTAGTACACTGTTGGATGTCAAAGGAAAATCTAAAGATAGAATCAACTTTCGTAAGGACTTGGAAACTATGAACATTAGGCTTGATTTACATCTTGAGAGTAGAGGAAATAAATTTTATCTACCTACTGCTCCTCACACTTTGTCACGAACAAAAAGATAAATATTTTGCAAAAGGCTTGCTAACTTGAGATTACCTGATGGATTTGGATCTAATATTGGAAATTGCATCTCAGTAGAAGAATGTAAGATAGTTGGACTCAAGTCTCATGATTGTCACATTTTAATGCAACAATTATTACCAGTTGCTTTGAGAGGACTTCTACCTACAGGTCCAAGGAATTCCATTTTTAAATTGTGTTCATTTTTCAATAACATTTATGGAAATGTATTTTCTGCCTTCATTTTTTGATGTAATGGTATACTTAACAATCTACATTGGGAGAAAAGTTTGTTTATGTGGACCAGTACAATATCTTGGATGTACCCATTTGAAAAGTAATACTCTTTTAAGTTATTCCCTAAAGTTGAATTTATTATGAAATCAGTTTTGTTTCAGATTGTTACATTCGTATAGGTATATGAAAGTGTTGAAATGGTATGTTATGAATCGAGCACGACCTGAAGGGTACATGGCTGAACGATATATTGTGGAAGAAAATGTGATGTTTTGTAGCAAATACATAACACAAGCATCGAAAATAGGTTCTAAGTCTGCACGCAATAAAGAATATGAGAGCGATTTCTTGGTTGTAGGGCGTACAATTTCTAAAGGGAAGCTGATTGTACTATCTGATGATATGTTGAAAATTGTTCATCGCTATGTGTTGCTAAATTGTACAAAAGTTCAACCATATATAGAGTATGTTTAGAAATATCTGCTTCGATCATATATATTTATTCAACTTAATGCTGTATTTACCTTAGAATGCATATGGATGAACTCAAGAGGGATAAACGACTAGAAAGAAATGAGTCCTTACTACGTAAGAAACACATCAATTCTTTTGCTTTCTGGTTGGATGATAAGGTTGGAATACACACACAAAATAAATATGTACTTGTTCTATTGATTATTTTACTTCTAACATTTTAAAAATAAAAATAGATTAAAGTTCAGCTGTTGATGGAAAATGTTTCGAACAATTTGAAGTGGCTTGCACATGGTCTTAGATGTTAATCCATGTTACAAATGGTCTTCAGTTTCACACTAAAGATGCTGAAAAATCTTGTCAAAACAGTAGCATTTTAGTTGAAGCAACAACCATTTGTAGATCTAGTGCAAAAGATAATGCACATGTAGTTGGGCAAGTTCTTTACTATGGAGTTCTGCATGGTGTTATGGTTCTTGATTATAACACATTTCGTGTTCCAATATTCAAGTGCGATTGGGCAAAATCTTGAATGGAATAAAAAAGGAAGATGGATTCACTCTGGTTAACCTTAATGAGGGACACAAACAATTTGAAAATGACATTTCAACTTGGCAACACACGCGAAACAAGTGTTTTATTCTAGGAGAATGAAACATCTAATTGGTATGTTGCTTTGCAAGCGCCACCAAGAGAGTATCATGCATCACACATGAAAGAAGATACTACTTACGAGACAACTTTTCCACTAGATATATCACAACCAATTACAAACAACCTTGATGAGGACGAGAATTATGCAAGGATAGACATCGAAGGTGTATTATGTGATATGTAGATTACTTTGGTAATTCCCTTGGATTATTTTTATCTCAATGTTTGTGGCTATAGTTCTTTTTACATAATGATTCATTTTTATATTATATTTTAACACGCAATAAATAAAATATTGTGATTGTGATGATCTGTAACCTTAATTTCTTTTGATGTTGCAGATTTTTATTCTCTCTATAGATATTATTTGGAATCAATTGACATTGCCGACTAGATTTCATATAATGGAAAAAACTCAGGTAATTGTTTTTCCTGTAATACGTAAGATTTTTATTAATATTAAAAAATAATAACATTTATGTTTTGTTTTCATGTTGCATTTGTAAACTTCCAAGAATGCTAAACGACGAAGGGTTGCAATTGTTGTCACAATTCGAGAGACTAATGAACGATTGAGAACTTCAAGTGAACCAAAACATACTATGTCTACTCCAATTAATGATGAGCAAAACACGCCACCAACAAATATAAATGCGTCAAAGAAGAGAAGGGGTCCAACCCAAGTGAAAATGATTCCTAAAAAGAATTTTAAGAAAATGGAGCTCGAATTTAATGAATATGGACAAGTAGTTGGCTACAACTCAGATAAATTTGCTAGCATAGTTGGAGCCATGGTACGAGAACATGTGCTTGTTGTAAGTAAATATTGACATTCGGTGGATGAAAACAAAAAAATCGAACTTTGGAATTTCGTACATGTATATTTCATAACCACATTTTAAGATTATTTCGATGTGAATCTATTTCTTTCTTAATAACATTGCTCCAATTAAGTCTTTAATTTATTTTTGGACACGAATTCAGCAAAAGTTTAATGTAAGTGATTGTCATCAAAGAATAACATTTCAATGTATGGGAAATATTGGAGGACATTCAAATCTAGGTTGAGAAAACAAATAAGAACTCAAGTCGAAGGATCTGCAAATAAAGCACGTATTGTTGCCCTTTTGAGACCAAAGAATGTTAATTCTGAAGAATTATGGGAGAAATTTGTCGAGGATACTCTTTTTGCTGAATTTCATGTAAGTATATTTGCATATTTGAGTTAAGAAGATTTTTTTAATTATTGTCGTATTATATTGTTCTATTTTTAATAGGAAAAAAGCTCCATTTTTAGCAATCTGAGGACTAATCAGAAGCTTCTCCCCACTATAGGTCAAAAGGGCTATCCACGTGTGGCTCATGAAATTGTACAATATTAAACATATTTAATCATCTTAGATGAAATGTCCCAAATTAGTACTCTTTTAAGTTACTAGATTTGTATTGTAGAGACAAAAAGATCCAGATACCAAAGGGCTAAGAACTAGAGTATGGACTCATAGACATCTTAGGAAGGATGGAAAACTAGTAAATGAAGCAGTTGCCGAGACTTTGGTATGTATATTATTTCAACAATCATGCAAGAATAGTTTGATGTATTATATCACTTGTTAGTATAAAATTCGACTTCTACGAGTGTAGAAAAGGATTGAAATTTGTTCACAATCAATTTCTAACACATCAGCAGAAGATTCCATTCGCGATTATGCCGTTGCTCGAGTTTTGGGTCTTGAACGTTCTGGAAGAGTTAGGGGACTTGGATTTGGGATTGCACCATCAAAAGTGGATGGACAAATTCAGAGTAATGCGAGAGTTAGAGAATTTGAAAGCCAATTACAAATTCAGTCGGAAAGGGTGGGAGCACTAGAAGAAAAGGTTGAAGCACTTCTCAAGTTATGTCAACATGTTATAACTTTTAACCATTATATGTACTATGACAATATAACTTCATATAGCTTATCACTTGTCGAATTACTTTAATAATCTTGCTATCATTTTTCAAAATGTGGATGATGGGAGTTCTCTCAGGTTTTTGTATCCTACATTATTAAAAGTTTATTCAATATAAATTTAGTTTGGAGTATAGTACTTACAAAAATATCTTATATTTATTATGAATTTGTAGTCAAAACAAGGAAGTGGTGTCCAAGGAGATACTGTATATATGGAAAATGCTAGGTGTTAAATGTTGCATTGGTATATGTTTGAGGAAGAAGAAATTATAGCAGAAGGGAGAATTGCAACAACAGACCCAAGTGCAAAGGTCCATCACTTGCTATTCGGAAGAGATTGTTGGAAGGCTTGGGTTAATGAAGTGTATATGGGTCACTTGACCTTATATAGACCTACAAATGAATTTCGAACTCTTCGTGACGCCTTAGGAAGTACGGTTGCTTAGCCCAAGAGCAGTATTAAACTTCTTTGATGAAAGTATGTGTCCTCCTAGTTGTCCATTTGCTAAAATTTTAATGTTGGTCATTGAATTTTATTTCCTTTCAATTTGGCTATTGAACTTAAAACTTCATTAAAATTTTGTTGTGGTGGATGGGGTGGCCAATTTCATGGTGAGATGTTTGTCGGCTAACCCTTTTTGGGGCTTAAAGTACCATTGATTTCTAGAGTTTATAGTAACGTTTGTCTCCTTGTTCCTCTTCTCTCGTAACACTTACTTTATTACAATCATTCATTAAAAGAGAGATATTTCTCGAGAAGATTTTTGAACTTACATTGTATTTATCTTTTCATCTTCTCATTGAAACACTTTGATTGATTGAATCTAATTTTTGATTATCATATTCATCTTGAGCTATCATTTATTACTATTCATTGAAGTGTTAGCCTTTCTTAGTACTTATTTTGTTTGCATTATTTATTAAGAGATGAGTTTCATTGTAAAATCACTTTGATAAAGTGTGGGTCGTGTTGAAGTCCCTTAAAGATCAACATTGTATAAGGATTGATGCTCCTTGTTGAAAGTCACCGTGTGGGTTATATTGAGGTCCCGTAAAGCTCAATAGTGTGGGTCATGTTGAAATCCCAAAAAGCTCAACGTTGTAAAAGGATCAATAGTGTGGATTGTGTTAAAATCCTGAAAAGCTCAACGTTGTAAAAGGATCAGTGCTCCTTAGTTGTAAGTCACCGAAAGCGTTGTAAAGGGTTGGATTGCACCATAAGTCATTCAACATAGTGAAAAAGACATTGCTCGTGCCGAAGAGCTTGGTAACGGGGGACGTAGATCATTGCATTGAATCGTACCTCCACATTATATTGTTTGCACTCTCTGTCTCTTTTACTTAACGGTTTTACTTTGTGCAAATTTACATTGTTCCATTTATTTTCTTACTTGTGTTTAGTTGTCTTCGTTCATTTGCACTTATTATTTGATTGATCTACTTGCTTACGATTATTAATCTATTGACGTGTTTTTAACTTACATGATTTTAGTTCATTATTCAAAAAAGTTTTAAAAATCAATTCACCCCCCTCTTGGTTAGCCAATCTCGGACTTTCAGAAAGAAGCTTGATATTTGTTCCAACCGTAAGTTTTCTCATGTACGCTCTTACCCTCTTTATGTGTATGTAATTATTAATTCTGGTTATGAAGACTAATTGAGTCGTTTGTTCTTCATATTAGGTAATCAGTTGAAAAACAATGCAATTGAAAAGAATTCCTACAAGTGGACCGTATTTTCCCCTCTCTTCCAAAGAAATCAAATGTTTTCCTTTACCTTTCTCTTTCCATTGAAGAGTAGTTCCCGATCTCTAGATACTTCATCTGTTTTCCTTCGAACTTTGGAAGTGGTTTCGAGTTGGGGTGGAGGTAGAATCAATGGGTTAGAGGTGGTGGAGATACAAGACCATGGAATGAGATTTCATAATAATAGGAGACAGAGTTGAATTCATTGACCAAAAATCTGAATTCTAAGTATTCTTTTTGGTTGCGAACGCTAAATGTCGAAGTTTATGTTCCGTTAATGATTTTTCTTTAAAATGAGTAATTTAAACCGTTGTCTCTGCTATACATAATGTCTTCTATTTCCTTTGTTTTCTTTCAAAATTTCAGACATGAACTGAATGCTTGGGTTTTTCAATTTCTCACCTTCTTTTCACAAGAGAAAGCTTTTTGAACTCATTCTAGATCGATTACCCAAGTCAGTTGTTTAATGCAGATATTGAGCAGATACTTTTGGAAATGCAACATTGCTGGCTTCATCCCGCTAAGATCCATGAAATTTTCTGAAATTTGCTCCGGAACCTCCTAATAGAACTACAAGTATAATTTTTAATGGTATTTTTTGATATAATATCAATATTGATGTGTGCTTTGGAAAAAACTTGGGTTTATCTTTTCTTTTTCTCTCTTCCTACTTGTTTGAGTTTATTTTTGGAAAGTTAATACCTATTTTTTCACTGGTTTCTATAGTGACATAAATTTGGTTTCTTTAGTATGAGTTGATGAAGTACTGCTTATTCATCTTTCAAGGGACATATGTAACTTGGGATTTATATTTGTAGTATAATGTCCTCATCTACACCAAGATTAAATCACCAATCCATTGCCATTTCTAATTCACAGAATTCATGAATCAATTAATCTCTGTTTCTTTCCAAGAAGGTTTTGTTCAACATTTGGCTTGAAAAAATTATGATTATTTTCTTTTGTACTTTCAGGTGGTTTCCTTTTTCTTTTTGACCGGAAGGTGCTGAGATACTTCCGGAAAGATGGCCATAATTGGAGAACGAAGAAAGATGGAAAGATAGTGAAGGAGGCTCATGAAAGGTTCAAGGTATGTGCTGGATGATATTTCTCTGCTTTGGACTTCAATTTTATTGGTAGAAATCTGAAAAATTGCACTAGCAGTTTTTTATGATGTCATTTGTTATATTGATGCTTCGAAAACAATGTATCCAGGGCTCAATATTTTTCTTTTTAAAACTGGAAGCATTGATGTATTGCATTGCTACTTTGACCATGGAGAAGGTAATTTCTATCGATGTAGTGCACCAAGAACACCGGAACAAAATGGTTTGGCCGAAAGGAAAAATAGAACCTTAGTTGAAATGGTAAATGTTATGTTAACAAGGTCTAAATTGCCTAATATTTTATGGGAAGAGGCATTCCTCGCTACATGTCATATAAGTAATAGAGTTCCTTCTAAGAAACTTAAAGTTTCTCCTTATGAATTATGGAAAGAAAGAAAACCAAACATTGGATATTTTAAAGTGTGGGGGTGTTTAGCTTATTATAAAAATACCGATCCTAGAAGAACAAAACTAGGACCAAGAGGGATCAATAGTGCTTTTGTTGGATATGCAATAAATAGTAAAGCATATAGGCTACTTGATCTAACATCAAATGTTATTATAGAATCATGAGATGTGAATTTCTTTGAGAACTTATTAAGTATGGATGAAATTGCTTAAAATCCATTGGAAACTCAAAAAGAAATTCCGGCTTCTAAAAAATCATTAGAAACATCTTCACAAGATGTAAATGATCTAGTGAACCTAGAAAAAGCAAGAGAACTTGTAAAGAGAAGGTATTAGGACATGATGAGATTGATTCTCAACGGATTTCTCTATACTTGGTTGAAACAAGTAGAGAAGATGTAGTAAGAACAATTTCTTATGTTCTTCAAATTGATAGTGATCCTAAAACCTATAAAAAAGCAATAACTTCTAGAGATAGCACATTTTGGAAAAATGCTATAAATGATGAAATGGATTCTATAATGTCCAACAATACTTGGAAGATTGTTGACTTACAGGCTAGATCGAAAGTTATTGGTTGTAAATGGGTATTTCTAGGAAATATAATACCGATGGTTCAATCCAAACTTACAAAGCAAGATTAGTTGCTAAAGGTTTTCGACAAAAGGAGGGAATTGATTATTTTGATACTTCTACACCCATAGCTAGGATTACTACTATTAGAATTATTTTTACATTATCTTCTATATATGATTTATGTGTACATCAAATGGATATTAAAACTGCATTTTTAAATGGAGAATTAGATGAAGTTTACATGGAACAATCGGAAGGTTTCATTCTTCTGGGTAATGAAAATAAAGCTTGTAAACTTGTAAAATCTTTATATGGTTTAAAATAGGCTCCTAAAAATGGCATGAGAAATTTGATAATACTATCATGACTTTTGGTTTTTTGAACAATACGATAGATAAATGTCTATATGCTAAAAAATGTGATAATTATGTTGTGTTTGTATGTTTATATGTGAATGACATGTTGACTATAAGTAACCACATGGATGGTATTATAGAAACAAAGAGGTTTCAATCTTCAACATTCAAAATGAAGGATTTTGGTCAAGTAGATACCATATTGGGTATAAAAGTGATATTGGGATTTGCATTAACTCAATCACGTTATATTGAGAATGCAATTGAAAAGTTTAAACATTTGAACATTAAAGAAGAAAATACTCCGTTTGAAGTATCAAACTTGTGAAAAATGTTGGAAGAGATGTTGGACAACTTGAATATGCAAGTACAATTGGTAGTCTAATGTATGTCGTACAATGTATAAGACCGGACATTACATTTGCTATAAGTAAACTTAGTAGGTTTACAAGTAATCCAAGTGTTGATCATTGGAAGGCACTTGGAAGGGTACTTGGTTATTTAAAGAGAACCAAAAATCTTAGACTCCAATATTCTAAACTCCCAGCTATACTTGAAGGATATACCAATACTAGTTGGATATCAAGTGCTGGTGAAAACAAATCAACATCAGGTTGGTTGTTTACTCTTGGAGGTAATGCTGTTTCTTGGAGATCAAAGAAACAAATTATGAATACACATTCTACAATGGAATCCGAGTTTGTAACATTAGCTAAAACGGGAAAAGAAGCAGGGTGGCTTAAAAATCTTCTTTATGAAGTTCCATTAGATACGAAGAATGAGTCTTCAATATCTATACTATGTTATAGTCAAGCTACTCTAGCAAGGGCTTATAGTGAAGTCTACAACGGACAGTCTAGACACATGAGTCTTAGACATGATTATGTAAGGAAATTAATAAAAAAAAAATGGAATAATTTCACTTACATATGTAAGATCAAGTGAGAACCTGGCTGATCCATTTACAAAACCACTTACCAAAGAGTTGGTAAGATTAACTTCGAGTAGAACAAGACTTAAACTCCTTAAAAGCCTATAGCTTATCCTTCATCTTTACGGGCATCACTGTTGCATCATAGGAATGGACAGGAGGTAATATCTCCCACAGTGATTCTATCAAGTCTTTACAATTAGGTTGTCCCTTTGAACTTAAATCTTGGGATCTCTGGTCAACTAGGTTGGGTTTTCCTTTGTATTAACTTATCCATTCAAGGACTTAAGTATCATTCCTCTCGATGATTTTTCAATTAACTCCCTATTTAACCCTTTGGTTAGCGGATCCGCAATGTTATCCTTTGATTTTACATAATCAACAGTGATAACTCCAGTTGAGAGTAATTGCCTTATGGTATTATGTCTACGACGTATATGTCTAGACTTACCAGTATACATGTTACTCTATGCCCTTCCAATTGCCGATTGACTATCACAATATATGCAAATTGCTGGCACAGGTTTTGACCATCTTGGAATACCATCTAAGAAGTTGCGCAACCACTCAGCCTCTTCACCACTTTTATCTAAAGTTATAAACTCCGATTCCATAGTAGATCTGGCTATCACAGTTTGTTTAGAGGATTTCCAGGATATAGCTGCACCTGCCAATGTGAACACAAATCCACTCGTAGACTTTGAGTCTTTTATATCAGATATTCAATTAGCATCAATATATCCTTCATGACTGCTGGATATCTTGTATAGTACAGTCTAAAATTACGTGTATATCTCAAGTACCTTATTACTCTTACTATTCCTTTCCAGTGATCAGCTCCTGGATTACTCGTATATCTACTCAGTTTACTCACTGTGTAGGCTATGTCTAGTCTTGTACAACTCATCAAGTACATCAGACTCCCAGTAACTCTCGAGTTTTCTTCTTGAGATACAATTTCACCTTTATTTTTGGATAGATGTTGAATTGTATCTATCGGTGTTCTAGCCATTTTAGTATCATCCTTACTAAACTTTTCTAGAATTTTATCAACATAATGTGACTGGTTTAGAACAAGCCCATCTGATGTTCTTGAAATTTTGATTCCAAGTATAACATCAACTAAACCCATATCCTTCATGTCAAACCTCGAATTTAACATATCTTTAGTGGATTTAATTATCTTATTGTCACTATCAACAATAAGCATATCGTCAACGTAAAGACATAAAATGACATAATCATTTCCAGTGTCTTTATCGTAAACACATTTGTCACACTCGTTAATTTTAAATCCACTCTCCATCATGACACTATCAAATTTTTTGTGCCATTGTTTTGGTGCTTGTTTCAAGCCATATAACGACTTCACCAATTTACAAACTTTCTTTTCTTGCCCTGGAGATGAAAATCCCTCGGGTTGTTCCATATAGATTTCTTCATCTAAATCTCCATTCAAGAATGCAGTCTTAACATCCATTTGATGTACTTCAAGATTTCGTAGAGCAGCAATCGCAAGTATCATCCTAATAGATGTTATTCTCGTTACTGGAGAATATGTATCAAAGTAATCAAGGCCTTCTCGTTGTCTATAACCTTTTATTACTAATCTAGCCTTATACTTTTCAATAGATCCACCTGCTTTCATTTGACGTTTGAAAATCCATCTATAGCCAAGTGGTTTACTTCTTGGAGGAAGATCCACTAGCTCCCATGTATGATTTTGCAAAATGGAATCTATTTAACTTTGAATGGCCTCTTTCCATTGAGGTCCTTCTGATGAGTTCACAGCTTCTTGATAGCTTTGAGATTCACTTTCTAGCATATAGGTCAAAAAATCTGGACCATAAGATTTTTCTGTCCTATCCCTTTTGCTACGTCTTGGTTCAAGCTCAACCTCATCTTCTAATTTTTGGTCTTGACTATTCTCGATCATAGTCTCATATGTCCGTTTAGAAGAGCTTGCCTCTTCTTTGGACTTGCATGGAAATACATGTTCAAAGAACGAAGCATTTCTCGATTCTATTATCGTGTTTTTGTGTATATCTGGAATTTTAGATTCATACACAAGAAATCGATAGGCACTACTATTTTGAGCATATCCAATGAAGATACAATCTACAGTTTTCGGGCCTATTTTCACCTTCTTTGGTGTTGGGACAGCCACCTTAGCAAGACACCCCCACACTCGTAAGTATTTATAGGAAGACTTTCTTCCTTTTCATAACTCATAAGGGGTCTTTTCCATTTTCTTTCGCGGCACCTTATTTAAAAGGTAATTTGCTGATAACACAGCCTCTCCCCACATGTTATGAGGGAACCCAAAACTTACCAACATCGCATTCATCATTTCTTTTAAGGTACAATTTTTTCTTTCAGCAACACCATTTTGTTGCGGGGAATAAGGTGCGGTGGTTTCATGTATGATTCCGTGTTGTGCATATAATTCAGTGAATGGTGCTTCATACTCACCACCTCGATCACTTCTTATCACCTTAATTTTCTTGTTAAGTTAGTTCTCAACTTCATTCTTGTAGAGAATGAATTTCTCTATCGCTTCATCCTTACTTTTTAGTAAGTAGATATAACAATATTTTGTGATATCGTTGACAAAAGTAATGAAATACTTGTTGCCACCTCTTGTTTGTACAAATTTTAAATCACATATATCACTGTGAATTAAATCAAGTGGTTCTATATTCCGTTCAATTGATTTAAATGACAACCTTGTCAATTTTGTCTCAACACAAGATTCGTACTTATGTTTTGAATCAATATGGAACGTGGGTATGCAATTCAAGTTAACTAGTCTACGTAAAGAATCATAGTTAACATGTCCTAGTCTATCATGCCACACATTAGAAGACTCAAGCAAGTAAGCGGAAGAGTTCACTTTATTCATTTTTGGTTTAACAACCATTACATTAAACTTAAACATACCATCGGAAACATAGCCTTTTCCGACAAACATTCCACTCTTTGACAAAATGACTTTGTCCGACTCAAATACAATAAGAAAATCATGCTTATTTACCAACGACCCAGACACAAGGTTCTTGCGAATTTCCAGTACATACAACACGTTGTTAAGAGTCAGCTCTTTCCCCGAAGTCATCTTCAAAACCACTTTGCCTTGTCCTTTGATTTCAGAAGTTGCTGAATTTCCCATGAACAACTTCTCTCCATTTTCAATTGCTTCAAAAGTAGCAAACAATTCTTTATCAGAACACACATGCCTCGTAGCTCCGGTGTCAATCCACCATTCTTTTGGGTTAGAGCCCACCCTGTTCACTTCAGAAATGACAGCTGCTAGATTCATCTCCGCCACATCATGCGCCATGTAGTCAACCACATTTGCTTCTTTCTTCTTCTTTGGCAATCTGCACTTCGAAGACTTGTGACCCACTTTGTCACAATTGAAGCATTTTCCTTGAAACTTCCTTTTAGAGGTTCCACCTTTAGGTCCTAGCTTAGTCCCTTTACTACCGGATGACCCAGCCTTACTTTTGTAGGCCTTACCGCTTTGACCATGCTCCACAATGTTGGCTTTAGCAACACTAGGATTGAACAACTTTTTCTCAAAACTCTTGTTGTCTTCTTCAATTCGAAGTCTAACAATTAATTCTTCGATGTTCATTTCCTTTCGTTTGTGCTTTAGGTAATTCTTGAAATTTTTCCATGCGGGGGGCAATTTTTCAATAATTGCAGCCACTTGGAAAGTTTCACTCAACATCATCCCTTCGGTATGAATTTCGTGGAGAATTACTTGGAGTTCTTGCACTTGACTGATTACAGTTTTGGAGTCCACCATTTTATAGTCTAAGAATTTGCCAACAATGAATTTTTTAGTCCCGGCATCTTCAGTTTTATATTTACAGTCTAAAGACTCCCACAACTCCTTAACAGTTTTCATAGTGCTATACACGTTGTATAGCGAATTTGCTAAGTTGTTCATAATATAGTTTCGGCTTAGAAAATCCGAATGGTTCCAAGCATCAAGTGCACTGATTGCTTAAACATCTCCCTCAACCTCATTGAGTTTTGTAGCAGTTTCAGTCAAGAACCTCGAAAGATTTAAGGTGGTCAAATAAAATAGCATTTTCTGTTGCCATCTCTTTAAATTCAAGCCATTGAATTTCTCCAATTTTTCATTATGATTAACCAAAATAGTAGCCATAGGTTGGCTCACAACATGACTTGGCAATCTAGCCACAGCCTGAGCCACACCAGAACTAGAGCCCACAACCTGTTTTTCAGTAGTCACAGTTTGTGTCACATCCATGTTAGTTTGTTAGGTTGCCATTTCTGAAAATGAAACACAATTATTAGTTTTCAATAAACTAATATTAATTTTTAAGAAATCAAATGAAACAGTTAATCCGTTTTAAGCTTGTACGAAAATTGTTTCAGTATTGGATATCGAATTTACAACTCAAATACCATATATGCAGAATTGGAACCGGATTTACAAATATAGCTTTTGCATATTATAACAAGTCATATTGTATAACAATTTCCATGATTCGTTAATCACAGTAAGAAATAACAGATTTAAAGACTTGTCAATTATAGTAAATAATTAGAAGGAGAACTGCAGAATATTAATATGCAAACCGAGCAACAAGAAGTTATTAAGACTGTAAAAGACTTTTAACCCGAGGCCTATGTCAAACACAATTTCCTTAAAACAGATTCGCCCCCTCACCGTACGTACTTGAGGTAGTATGAGCGTCTGCTTCCCAGGATACAACGGAGGAACCAGTAAAATCCGAGCACAACCAGATCCTACTCTGGCAAACTGAACAAGTGTCTGAAAAATATCACCACAGACTCGAACAGAAATGGAAAATACAGAAAAGCAGAAATTGTATACAGATGAATTTGCAGATGAAAATTCGTGTATTGGACTGTGGAAAAATGAGACAGGTATAAAGCCTGGCTGCCCATTCATTTCATAACAATTATAACAGGAGTTTTTGGAGTTTCAACAGTTTTGGAAAACCAAAAGTCTGTTGAAAAATTAAAAATTGTAGCAAAACGTGGACATTCCTAAGTGGTCAATTTTGCTCCTTTCGGTCTGACATTCGTGTATGCGAGTCGCACCCGCACACAAGTTCAAGGTCCAAAGCCTATTTCGGCCCAAGATTTGCACCCTCCTACGCACGCACATGGAGAGAGCCTCTATGCTACACATGATTACACCATTCTAAAGTGTAATCCTTCATAAAGTGGTTTTAGTTTTCATCCACTTCCTATGTGGGACAAATACACTTTTTTGTTTTCCCACCAACATAAACTCTTTTCACATGGCCTACTTTGAGCTTCAATTTCTCATTCACCCGAGCATCATTTTTGACAAGTAAGTATATGATTTCGAAGTACTCACGGAGGAGAACACAAATCAACTTTCATTTTCCAAAATAGCCAAGCGGGTCCCGCTCATAATTAGTGCCAAAGTCAGCCCACAATTCTTTTGTTTTCCAGTTTTTTCCAACACCTCAAACACTATATAATTACCAAAGGCCCATAAACAAATTTTGGATGGCATACTCCTCTTATAGATGCACTTCTCTCAAATGATTTTATAAACTTTCAATGTGGGATAGTGGTATCATAAATGCACTTCTTTCAAATGTTTCATAAACTTTCAATGTGGGATAGTGGTATGGCAAAAAAAGATTAAAATGCCCATCAAAACTATTTTCCAAACCAAATATATGATTTTGAATCGCAACTAACTAAATTGTAATATCTACTTCCATCTTTTCATTTATTTAATTTTCATATTTAACTCAAATTACGCATGATAATGAATCTCATTAACAAACGTAGATTTACTTTGAATTATTAATATGAAAATTAAAAGAATTGTTGATTTCATATTATTTTATTGTTTATGTGTATTTATTTATTTATTGCATTTGATTCGATCTAGGGTCAATCCGGTTGAACCTTTGACCATTCACCCTTCAGCTTTTTCGGGTCAATGTTCGGATCGATTTTCAAAACATTGGAAAAAAGGGAATGAAGGAGGATTTATGTTTACCTAAGAGTTATATATAAAAATGCAATTTTGTTATTATTATTATTATATTAAAAAAAGGAAGAAGCGTGCGTCTAACTTTATAACAAGGTTGATTGACGCAAAACTCTCCTACCTATTAGACATGGTATGCAAAGAACTTCACTGAAAAAAATCCCTATTGGAAACTTGAAAGTTTGTTTTATCCTTGCCGTCCACTTTCTTAATAAAAAGATGTGAAATAAAGAATATACCCCTATTTAAATAAAACAAAAACAAAAGAAGAAAAAAGTAAAAAAAAACTAATTTGAATTGCAATTCCAGATTTTTTAAAAACTACAAACAAGTCTCAAAGAAATTATAAAGAAATTAAAGAAAAAAAAATTATTTCCACTTCCACTATCCTCTTCCTCTTCCCACAACCGCCACCGCCGACTTCGTCACCATCGCTGTCGCCGAAACTCATCACAACAATAAAAACCTAATTTTGAATTCTATTTTAAACAACAACAATAAACTAAATAAATAAATAAATAAAATAATACAACCCCAAATCAAAGTAGACTATAACAACAACAACAACAATAACAACAATAATAATAAATCCCTTTAACCACCACCACCAAATAGATCAATAGCGCTAGCTAGATTCCCAGATTTCCAATTCCATCAGTATTTTTTGACTCTTGTAATTGAGACAGAAACCTATATGCCCACTTCAAATTCTTGCATCCACATTTTTCTTATTGCAAATTTTCTGTGAATTTCATCTCACATTTGCTTCCAGAAGCAAAAAATAATAACTGGGCTCTCTCAATTCGAGGCTAAAATGAGTATTTTAAAACACACTAGAAGCCGATGCCTAGCGGTTCACCGGGCAGCTGTGTTTATATGGACCAAAACCAGTCTTTTTAGGCCACCATTGAAGCTTATTTGAAGAAGGCCATCCCAATCAGGTCGCTGGTAACTGTTATTTTAATACCATCGCACCTATGTTTTTTTGACTCTGTTTCATTTTATATATGAAATATAATTATGCTATAAGTACATTATGTGTTACCAAAGTGTTACCGAATTAACAAGTGGTGGCCCCCTATTGGGGGGTGCCTTGGACCACATACACCCTCTAATAGGGGGCCACCACTTGTCAATTCAATAACCAATTAGGTAAAAAATTATGTACAACAAGAATAATTCTATGAAATAATCCTGTGGCGATCAATTGTCAGCCCATATGACATCTCTGCTTCAATAAACCACTTATATTTACATAATAAATATATTATTTGAAAAAAATAATTAAGTTTAATAAAGTACCCAGGTGAAAAGTGTGGAATTTGTATGGGACGCTAGTCTTTACTTGGGTTAAACTAGCCATTAATATGACTGTTGGGCTGTTATTAACAACCCATAAAAATTGCAGTCATAATGGAGGCAATTATCAGTGTTGTGAATATATAAACACGTCTACAATTTGAAAATAATCATCAAAAAACCAAATGTCGTTTCATATATAGTGATTCTTCATACTTGATATTATTTGTTTAATATTTCTAGGGTACACTTGAGAGTTCTAAAAATCTTTTTGTTATTACTCTACAAATGATTTAATCGTTGTATCCTGAAAGTGATTGTCTAAAAAGATCACACCAGTTAACGATGGACAATTTCACTATAGGACATAGTTCTGTCACGAGATTCAATCAGTCGATAAGTTTTCTTTTGTACATTTTTATTGTTCCGAAAATTTACTATAACTAATTATTTTACAGCAATCTAAAGTGAAATTATTATAATTAGTTGTCATGTCTGCAATGGATACACATGTTCTAAATATTCCGAAAAACCTAAATTTTTTGATGGAAAGAATTTTAAGAGATGGCAAATAAAGTTACGAATTTGACAAGTCTTAAAGTTGTTGATACTTTTGAATCTTATAAACTCGTTGCTGCAATTTTTGATAAACCTACTTATAAGGAAACAAAAGATTTAGCTAGTTGGCAACATAAGGATTATACGTGCAGAAACTATATTTTGAATTGCTTGACATTAGATTTATATGATGTTTACTGGTTGTGTAAATTTGCTAAAAAATATGGAATTTTTTAGAAAAGAAATATGTTATCGAAGATGCTGAAACTAAGAAATTTGTTAAGGGAAAATTTCTAAATTTTAAAATAGATGACATTAGAACAGTGGTCAGTCAAGTTGAAGAATTACATATTATAATTCATGAAATTAGTGTTGAGGGTTATAAAATCTATGAGGGTTTTCAAATGTCTGCTATTATTGAAAAATTACCACATTCTTGAAAAGAATATAAAAACAGTTTGAAGCATAAGAGAAAATATATGTATTGAGAGGATATGGTTATTAGGATTAGAATTGAAGAATACAATAGAATGGCAGAAAGTAGGGAGAGACCAGATTTTGATATTAAGGCTAATCTTATTGAAGGAAGTTCCACTAGTAAGAAATTTATTGGAAATTTTACCAAGGGTCAGAACTTTAAAGATAGAATCAAGAGAAATCAATTTATAGGGAATAACAGTGGTTTGAACCCCAATTTAAAAATAAAATTGTTTGTGACTGTTTTATTTGTGGTAAACCATACCACTTTGCAAGATAGAAGTTAATCTAATAAGTGACATGACAGATTGGTGGGTGGATTTTGGAGCTACTAATTTGATGTGTGAGAGGTTCAATTTCCTCATTCATTTTTGTTATTGATGGAGAATGCATGTTCATGAAGAATGCTTCTTCCTCCAATATCGAGCGTAAATGATCTGTGACACTTAGGTTTACTTCTAGAAATGTCCTCAGTTTGAAGGTTGTCCTTTATGCACTTGAAATTAGAAAACATCTAGTGTCCAACTTTATCTTAGTCAAAAAGGAGTTTAAGATTGTATTTGAGAGTGATATAGTTGTACTATTTAAGGGTGGTTCTTTTGTTGGGAGGGTATACACATGAAAATCTATTTAAACTCAATGTTTTTATGATTAATAATAAAGCATTTACTTGCTAAATTCTAATGATTTGTGGCATGCTAGACTTAAACATGTTAATATGTTTTCTATTAAAACATTAATGAGTTTTGAAAATATTTCTAAGACTGAAAATTTTCCCAATACGAAATGTGAAACATGTATTGAATTTAAGTATGCTAGAAAACCATTTCTTGAAGTTAGTAGAACCATATCAGTTTTAAGTTTAATACATTCTGATTTATGTGATTTAAAAGGATATATTACTCGTTGTGGAAATAAATATTTTTTCAACTTTCATTGACGATTATTTTGGATATTGTTACATCTTCTTAAGAGCAATGATGAAAGTTATTCAAAATTTATTTTATATAAACTGAAGTAGAAAATCAGCTAGGCAAAACTAATAAAGTTTTAAGATATGATATGGGAGGAGAATATACTATTGATTTTGATAAACTTTGTGTTGATAATGTATTATTCACGAGACCACTCAACCTTATTCTCCCTAATCAAATGGTGTAATTGAAAGGCAAAATAGAATTATTAAGGATATGGTCATTTCTTTGCTAAACTCTTTCGGATTACCTTTAACATTGGAGGAAAGCTCTTCTTACTACTTGTAATATTCTTAATAGAACTCCCAGTGAAAAAAGTAATAAGTTCCCTTATGAAATATGGAAGGTGAACACCTTCATATAAATATCTTAAAGTGTGTGTGTGTTTAGGTAAAGTTTCTATTCCAACACCTAAAAGAACTTGATAAGTGCATTTTTACACACTTATCGTACTGTCAAAACATGAAAAATTGTTGATTAATATGTTGGAATATAGCTTAATTCTCTGTAATTTACGTTTTGCAGGATAAAGTGATGAATGTAGTGGAAATAAGGAGACACAAGTGAAAAAGGACAAAAATGGAGAAAGTGAAAGTTTGGAGAGTAAAGTGCAAATACTCTAAACTTATTTCCAACACTATGATAAAGATTCGAGAGTGTTAGAGGTCAATTGAATAAGGAAAGGAGTCAAAGGGGTCAAAACATTACCACATATCAACTTTCAAGTTGAAAAGTTTTGCACCAGTTTTTAGCCTCATATTGAGACTCTTTTTTTGACATAGTAGACAATCGAATTGGAAGTTCACATCTGAATCAAATTTGTATCCCTTTGTGTTATCTTTCCAAAGAATCTTGAATCACCTCAATCGGATATGAGGAAAGGAATTTATGACTAAGCCCCCATTTGACGCACATTAATATTCTCATTCTTATTCTTCTACTCATTTTCAACCACACATTCTTCAATAAAATAATATTTTGCATCACATAAATAATTTTTTCTTCTTTTTCAACCATACATTTTCCATCAATCTACTATTCCAAAATATATTCTTCCAAAATAATATCCATCAAACGCACTCTAAAATACTAAAAGTTATCCAATCGAAAAAAGGGTAAAACCATGCGGTCGCATGGTTATAGATCCATGTGATCGCACAGAAGCCTTCAGTAAATCAAGAGGCTTAAATACTTTCTTCTATGTGATCGTATGTGTTTGAACTGTCGAGTCGTATAGGTTATTTATGTGTGCGAAATTTCAAGTTTCCTTCTATGACTCAAACACTTATGGTAACTTATTGTTGCACAATATCTCAATCCTAAAAGAATCCAGAACGTCTCAGAACGCCTCATTCCTCATTATTCATCATTCTTTCATCCCTTGGGCTCAAGAAACACCATGAACAACTTATTCTTTTTGTAATGCGATTGATTTAGCTTTTATTAAATTAATCATAGATTCAGTTACGCTTTTTCTATTGACGAATTTAAATATTTGTTGAATTACAATCTCACGCATGTTATTGGTGGATTGTTTAAGTAGTCCACTGAGCTTGAACCTCAAGCCATCGCTATGTTGCCTCCCAAAATTCAAACTGCCACGATGAATTTCCACATTTTCTAGACTGAAAAATGGCAAAACTTCATCGAAACCGGCAATGTTGTGGATGTTGTCGCTACCACGGTTGTCCAGGCGATAAGGGCATTCAGTACGGCCATTGAAACGGAGGCCATTTTCAAGATGCTTCAAAGGAAAAATAGAGAATTTATGGGCAAAGCTTTGCAAGCTGAGGAATTGGCTGCAAAGGCCAATGCAGAAGATGAGCCTTTTAAGAAGGAGGCTGAAAGGTCTACCAAACTCGCTTATGTTCTGGCAGAAAATAAGTCTCTAAAGAAGGAAGTTCATGAGTCACTGAGTGAAGTAGCTACCTTGACGAAGCGGTGAAGACTTCTGATGCTCGCCAAAAACTTGCTGCCGAAGCTCTTGAGAAGGCCAACCAAGAGAATGTGGAGCTGAAGTAGAAAGTGGAGGAGCTAACCTCCCAAGTAACTGGCCTTGCTGAAGAGGTAGGAACTGTTCACAGTGATGCTGAGCTTGCCAGCCAACTTCTACCTCATTGAACACTACTAGCGGTTTGGCACCTACTGGTGAAGGTATACCAACAGTGAGATGATCGAATGGCTAGAGGTACACAACTAAGGGGTTCAGACTTTCGACTTGATGGCTGAGTTCTTGCAGGACGAAGAGGAAGAAGGGGAATCTCAGACCCCTGAGGAGGCAGAAGCCGCATCAGATGCTGTTGAAGAGGCTAACCCTGCCGAAGTTGGGGCCATAGTGCCTTTTGATCCTTCACAGTCCCCACTCTCTTAGGTCCACTTTATGTAAACGTTTAAGTGTAAGGACTTCGGTCCAGTTTATGTAAATCAATTTTTTTTCAATATTTTTCCATTTTTGTTGACATCGTATAATCTTGATGTGGATGTTTAACTTTTTGTAATTCTTTTGCTGTTGCTTGTCTATAACTGCTGATCTGTAATACCTTGCTGCCTTTCGAACAAATGGATCATGTATCTATGTGAAGCTTTCTTTTGAGTACTAGTTGTTTGACTTAGAGATAATTAGTGTTAACTAAGATAGACATCGATCCGTTTAATCGTGCAGATGTTACCTTCATTTCGTCATCCCTTTCTAGGTTCATCTCATAATGACTTAGACATGGGTAATACGTGTATGTAAACTTTTGAAGGTCACACACTTTTTAATAAGCCAACTTTTCCAAAGTGGAACCTTTTTTAATCAGCCGACTTTTCCAAAGTGGCAATAGGAAGTAGTACTTCTTTCGAGGTTGAGGTCCTTGTTGATTTACAAATTTCCTTTGATCGGAAGGTTTACCTGTATGGAAATTGCTAACCTCTTTTGAATTTCCGATGCTACTGGGGCCACTTGCCTATGTCAAAACCTTATTGAGACTATTCGCCCCATTTTACTAAGATTGGAAATGGTTGTTATGTAACTCCCAATCCCTCGAGTCCAGGCATAGATATTCATGTTATGCATGGAATTTGAGTGGCAATCCAGACTTGCTAGGAGGAAAGATCTGATCATTCAAGGCTGACCAATATTGTAACCCATTGTGAAGTAGGGGTTGGCACGTTTCCAAGACGACGGCTGTACTAAACCAACTTCCAATACACGTACAGTCGTATTGAATTAAATGTACAATGATGGTTAATTATTTACTTGAGTGACTCCTAGGATTCGTCCACATGCTGATGCCTTTCGTTAGATACATGCGCCAATTTGGGGCTTTGACAAAGGAAACTGTTTGGATTCTATGGCCCAAATTGTACGAAAATTTGGACACCTCTGATCATTATGACTTCAATCCAATGGTTGGGACTCACCTTGTTTCTTATATAAAACCCAGAATCTTGTCATTTTGGCCCATTCATTTGCTACGATTTTTTACCATTCTCTGAGAGTTTTTTGGATACGAATTTTCGAATATTCCTATTTTATTTGTGGTTGGATTCAAGAAATATTTAACAAAACTTGAACAAATGGCACCCAAGAAGGAGTATCCCAAACTTGATATGGCCACAATTCTTAATGCCACCTCCCGGAGATCTTCATCAGGGACCAGGAAAACGCCAGAATGCCTTGTCAAGGGCTTGTCCGTGAAGGATATGGATAGGAAGGTCTCCCAAGAAAATTAGTTTACAACTGATAAAGGCAAGGGTATAACTGAAAGATCTTCAAAGAAAAGGAAACTGGCCCACGTTGGCGGGAGTTCCGATAGCTTCAGAACGATTGTATCTTAGGGGAGAAGATAGTTCCCAAGCAGCCTAAATTGCTGCAGGCTTCTATTGATGTTGTAGCTGAAGAGTAACTTCGGGAGGTCAGTGATGACACTGAGGATACTACATCAATCGATGCAGGGACTTCTAAGAAGATATTGGAGAGGACCTCAGGAAAGTCTGGAAATTTTCTGGGGGGACATGACAGCAAAATTGGTTCAATCGTGAAAGAGATACGACCTGCTGAGGTTCGAGGCGCCACCGAGACTTTCAATAAATTTTGGACTGAAAGGTGGCAAGACTATATAGCTATTTGTGATGCAGTAGACCTTACTGCCACCCTTGTGAGCCAAAGTGCCATGGCTTTTGGAGTAGCCTTAGAATGTCAAGAGGTTTTAGCTGATATTCAGCAGAGGAACAGTGCCTCATATGAAAAATTGAATTTTAATGAGGCTGAATTGAAGAAAGTCAATGCTGAGACAGACAAACTAAAAGCTCAGAAAACCCTGGATGAGGCAAAGGTAACCTCTTCCCTAACCAAAATTGAGGCCATGAAGTAGGAGGTCCACGAATCACAATGTGAAGTGGCCTCTCTGACAAAAAAGGTAGAGATTTCCAATAATCATCAGAGGCTCACCGCCAAGGCTCTGGAGAAAAAAAATACTCAATTAAGTGTTACAGAGGCTGAACCAAGGAAGGTGAGAGCAAAAGCTGATGAGTTGAAAGCCCAGAAAGCTGAGGATAATGCGAAGTTAGCCTCTGCTTTAACTGAGATCGAGGCCATGAAGCAAGAAGTCCATGAATCACAATGTGAAGTGTCCTCACTGACCAAGAAGGTGGAGATTTTCAACAACCACCAAAGGCTTACTATCGAAGCTCTAGAGGAAACACAAGTTCAGCTAACCGCCAGTAGGAATGCTGGAGACTTTATGGAGAAACAAGTTGAATGGTATGCCAACCAGTGTCGTATGTATGAACTGGACGTTGTCGAGGCGGGCGATATTACTGTGAGGACTTATGTTGCCAACTTCCATAATACCGAAGAGTATCAATGCCTCGACTTATTCTGGAGGAAGTATGCATACAATAAGGCGATTCGCAGAGTGGAGAAGTTATTCCCTGATATTGATGCCTTAGAGCCAAAGGTAGAGTTTATCGAAGAGAATGCACCTCAGACTCCCACTGAAGAGGATTGTGTGGAAATTGCATCGGGAGAGGATCCAGCTGAGAAAGTAGCTTCCATCCCTGCTATCGAGGACCAAGCACCTCCATCTCCCCAAGAATATGATAAAATTTTTACTTCGGTTTTGTCATATGTAATGCCCATTGTATCTCTCGTTTTATTGAATGAAAATCTCTTCTTTTGTCCGTTACTCTTCACTTTATGAACTTAGTTAAATGAAGTTGTATCTTAATGAGACATTAGCTAGAGTTGAATTTGACCAAAGTGGAGCTAATTGAACCTAACTGAATTGAAGCCATTTGACCTTTTAAAGGTTCAAGAACGCGTTGGAAGCATGGCTGAAAACTTAATAACAAAGTAGACACTTCCTTTCAACCGAGTATCTTATGTTAAACTATTTTCGGTGAGTTGAGAAACATCTACCTGAACTTTCTTGAATTTATGAATTGTCCTTTGACATTAAAGCTTGCAAAAGGAAGGTACATGAGGTCAGCCTCAAAATTCAAGCGAGGGGATCCCTACTGGGAAAGTCACCCTCTCTTCCGAAGTGCCTATGCTTCCTTGCATGGTGGATGGTTCATCCTTGCAAAGGTTTCTTCCATGATGTTCAGCTTCGTCGAAGGAAGGCATGTGAGGTCAGCCTCAGAATTTAAGTGAGAGAATCCCTTCTGGGAGATGTCGTTCTCTCTTTCGAGGTGTCTATGCTTCTTTGCATGCTGGATGGTTCATCCATACAAAGGCTTCTTCCATGACGTTCAGATTCCTCGAAGAAAAGCATGTGAGGTCAGCCCCGAAATTTAGGTGAGGGGATCCCTTCTAGGGAATGTCGCCCTCTCTTCCGAGGTGCCTACACTTCCTTGCATGGTGGATGATTCATCCATGCAAAGGCTTCTTCCATGAAGTTCAGCTTCGTCGAAGGAAGGCATGTGAGGTCAGCTTCGGAATTTAAGCGAGAAGATCCCTTCTGGGGGATGTCACCCTCTATTTTGAGGTGCCTACGCTTCCTTGCATGTTTCCATGCAAAGACTTCTTCCATGACTTCCAGCTTCGTCGAAGGAAGGTAGGTGAGGTCAGCCCCGGAATTCAAGCGAGAGGATCCTTTTTGGGGAATGTCACCCTTTATTCTTAGGTGCCTACGCTTCCTAGCATGGTGGATGATTCTTCCATGCAAAGGCTTCTTCCATGACATTCATCTTCGTCGAAGGATGGCATGTGAGGTCAACCTCGGAATTCAAGTGAGGGGATCCCTTCTAGGGGATGTAGCCTTCTCTTCCGAGGTGCCTACGCTTCCTTGCATGGTAGATGGTTCATCCATGCAAAGGATTCTTCCTTGACGTTCAATTTCGTCGAAGGAAGGCATGTGAGGTCAGCCTTGGAATTCAAGCTATAGGATCTCTTCTGGGGGATGTCACCCTCTTTTCCGAGGTGACTACACTTCGTGAGTTTTCTGTAAATACATTTGGGAATCAAATGTTTTATTTATTTACAAGTGCTGGGAAATACCTCCAGCTGTAATTTACATTCATTGGTAGTATATTCGCAGGTGTTCAATATTCCATGGATGAGGATGGACCTTTCCATCCATGTCTTTAATCCAGTAAGTCCCTGGCTGGACTTATTTTTCTATGTGGTAGGGTCCTTCCCAATTGGGTCCCAAAGTGCCTGCCCCTGGTTCTTTGGAATATAAGAAAACTCTTCGAAGTACTAAATCCTCTATCCTAAATGATCTCTTCTTTACCTTGGCATTGAAGTACCTAGTCATTTTCCTTACATCTCCTCATTTCATCGTTACTTACTTCATTGAAGTGTATTCGTTTATGAGATGGAAGACCCACTTCGACATGGCTCGTAACCTCAGATCCATATGTCATGGAAAATGGGGTCTTACCGGTGGCAATACGGCTTGTGGTTCTAATAGCCCACAAGACTTAGGGTAACTCGTCCACCCAGGCCCCTTTTGAGGCATCAAGCTTCCTTTTCAAGGTATACTTGATTGTTTTGTTTACAGCTTCAACTTGCCCATTTGCTTGAGGGTGATGTGGGGAGGAGAAGTACTTCTTAATGCCCAATTCCTCACACATCTCTCTGACTTTCTGGTTATCAAATTGTCTGCCATTATCTGAAATAATTGAATGGACGATACCAAACCTACAGATGAGATTCTTCCAGAGAAACTTCGAGATATTGGCTTCAGTTATTCTCGCAAGTGGCTCTGTTTCCACCCATTTCGTGAAATAATCTATAGCGACTATGGCGAAACTAGCGCTTCCTCTTCTCTAAGGCAGAGGTCCAATTAAGTCAATCCCCCATTTTGCAAATGGCCAATGACTGGAAACCATAATAAGCTCTTGCGAAGGTTGCCTTTGGACTGTGGCGAATCACTGGCACTTGTCACATTTTTGGACAAACGGT
This sequence comes from Fraxinus excelsior, assembly GCA_019097785.1. NCBI lineage: Eukaryota > Viridiplantae > Streptophyta > Magnoliopsida > Lamiales > Oleaceae > Fraxinus > Fraxinus excelsior. Next base: position 27,242,405 of record CM032637.1, on the reverse strand, counting down.
TGCGCATCCTTTTTTAAGGTGGGCCAGTAATATCCTTGCCTTCGTACTTTTTGTGCTAATGACCATCCTCCAGTGTGATTACCGCAAACGCCATCATGAATTTCTCTGAGTACATAATCCACATGTTTCCCTCCAATGTACCTCAACTGGGGTAATGAAAATCCGCGTTTATACAATATGTCCTCCTGAAAAACGAAATGGGCAGCCTTTCTCCTGAGTTTTTTAGCTTCTTCTTTCTGAGAGGGTAAGGTATGATCCTTCAAATAGGATATGATGGTCTTCATCCAGAGAGGAGTGTCTTCCACCCACATCATCATTTTTTCGACCTCGATTGAGGGTCTGGACAGGTGTTCTACTGGAACAACATTGAGAAGTTCGGAATCTTTGCTACTTACCAACTTGGCCAATGCATTAGCGTAAGCGTTGTAAGACTTCGAAATTTGCATTAACTAGAACTTTTTGAAGGAAGGGACGAAACTCATCACTAACTTCAAATGACCTGCCATAGTTTTGTCCCTTGCAGAAAAGTTCCCATGAACCTGGCTAACTACTAGCTGGGAATCACTGCTAATTATGAGCCTCTTGATTTGCAATTCCTTGGCCAACCGAAGTCCGGCCAGAAGAGCTTCATACTCTACTGCATTGTTGGTAGCTTTGAAGCCGAACTTTACAGCGCATGTTAGCTTGTAACCTTCTGGACTAACCAAAACAACCTCTGTATTCCCAGAAAATCCATGAGAGTCTCCAAATTTGAGGTTCGGAGGGTTCCATTTCTTCTTGGATGTTTGGTACAGGGGTGAATTCTGCCATATAGTCAGCCCGGGCTTGCCCTTTGATGGCCGCCCTTGGTTTATAAGTAATGTCGAATTCACTGAGCTCAACGACCCATTTAAGCAATCTCTCGAAAGCATCAGGTTTTTGAAGTACTTGCTTGAGGGGATAATTGGTCAGGACATGGATGCTATGAGCTTGAAAATATGGCCGTAACTTTCTTGACGTTATAACTAAAGTGAGGGCCAATTTTTCCATGTCAGGATATCGCATTTCTACTGGAACTAGTGCCTTATTGACATAGTATACTGGTAGCTGATGATTGTCTTCTTCCCTTATCAAAACTGAACTCAGGGCCCCTGAGGTTACTTCTAAGTATATGTGCAATACCTTGTAGTCTTTTGGTTTGGAGAAGAGAGGTGCCTGACCCAAGTGCTTTCTTAGCCTCTGCAGAGCTAACTCACATTCTTCTATCCATTGGAACTTATTTCTTCATTTTAGAATCTTGAAGAAGGATAGACACTTGTTTGTTGCTTTAGAAATGAAACGATTTAGGGCTATAACTCGTCTGGTGAGGCTCGCACCTCTTTTGGCTTCTGAGGTGACCTCATTTCAATCTGACCTTTTCAGGATTTGCTTCAATACTTCTTTAGATGACAATGTTTCCAAGGAACTTGCCCGATGATATCCCAAATGCGCATTTCAAGGGATTGAGTTTCATTCGGTACCTTCGTAGAATGTGGAACGTTTTACTAAGGTTAGCAATGTGATCAGCTGCTTCCAAACTTTTTACCAACATGTCGTTTACGTAGACCTCCATCGTTTTATCGATGAGGTCGGTAAACATTCTATTAACCAGCCTCTGGTATGTTGCTCCGGCATTTTTCAACCCAAAGGGCATTGCTTTGTAGCAGTAGAGTCCTTTATCTATGATGAAGGATGCGTGTTCTTCGTCTGGTGGAAACATTGGAATTTGGTTGTACCCAGAGTAGACATCCATGAAACTGAAGAGTTCATGTCTAGCAGTTGAATCGACCAGCTGGTCTATCCTGGGGAGTGGGAAGCTGTCTTTGGGATAGACTTTATTTAGGTTTGAAAAGTCAATGCAGACCTTCCACTTTTCTTTGTAATTCTTAACCAGAATTGGGTTGGATACCTATTTTGGATATACAGATTCTCTAATGAAACAATTATCAATCAGCTTCTTTACTTCGTCCTTAAGAGCCTCATACCTTTCCGGATTGAGAGCCCTCCTTTTCTACCTGTGAGGTATAGCTTTTTCGTCAATGTTTAAGTGATGACAGCTGACCTTGGGATCGATGCCTATCAGGTCGCCGTGTTTCGAAGTGAACACATCCAGATTGTTAAGTAAGAAACTTTTCAGCTTCTCTTTCATTTACGGGGGTATATTGTTTCCCACATGTAGGAGCTTTGTCATATCCACAAGGTCAGCTGGGAAGGTCTCCAACTCTTCCGTTGGGGCTGTTAAAGGTTCGCAGTCAATAATGCGAGGATCCAGTTCTTCCAAACTAATTGTTTTTTCGCAGTTGTCCCTTGTTCAAGGGTGATCCCTTGTCCAGGAAGGTCATCCATTTCGACATCATCAAATATAACGTGCGTTCTGGGCTCAGTTTTCTTTAAAGAATTGGAATAACATTCTCGAGCTCCTCTTTGATCACCCCGAACAGTAACAATGCCATTTTCAGTTGGGAATTTCATGCATAAGTGGTGAATTGAGGTGACTGCCCATAGTTCCTTTAAGGCGGGCCTTCCAAGTATCCCGTGATAAGTAGAGCGGTTATCAACTACGAGGAATCCCATGAAATGGCGAGCAATCAGAGGTTCCATCCCTATCTCTATAGCTAGAGTGATTTTACCTCTTAGGATGATGCTATCTCCCGTGAAGCCATATAAGGGAGAATTCATTGGGGTTAGTTCATGGTCTACTTTCATTTTGTCAAAGGTAGTGCCAAATATGATGTTGACCGAACTTCCAATATCCACTAGCATCATTTTCAGGCCATTACGAGCCACGATGACCCTTATTACTAAGTCGTCATAGTGTGGATAATGTATTCCCACTGTATCCTCTTGTGTAAAAGTGATTGGAGGGATTGCCCTTCTATTCGGAGATTGGTTCACTATGTAGCTGGTCATGGCTGGGTCACCTGCTTCCCTAGCATAGTTCTTTTGAGAATTTCTAGAATCTCTCCCCATATGGGGTCCACTGCTGATGATGTCGATTTCCCGAACAGGCTCATGTTTATTATTTGGTGGGGGACCTTGCCTTTATCTTTGAACGTCTCTAGGCCTTTCACTGTCATTCTCCCTTCCACGTAGAGGGTTGTCCCTATTGGGTCGACGTTGTTCATTGTTTAGAGACTGTTGATTATGCCTACTTGGTAGGTTTCTTGGAAGGCGTCTTGTAGCATCACGGAGATTTTTTCGTTAGATGTCCGTAAGACTGGTGATAAGTGCAACACTGTGATACTTCATCCATATTTCTAGGTTCAACACCTCGTTCCCTGCCTCGGCCCCTCGGTTAGCGTCTTTGGTTGGCTGGATGTTGATGCGTTATAGCACCAGGACTGACTTCTTCATAAGCTAGGGTCGGCACCACACTAAGTGTTGGTGTAGCAAGTTCTTATCCATGGTTCATGGGAGCTTGACTGTTCTTCAAATGGGAAGTAGGACCTCTTCCCCTTTGCATTTGTGCAGGTGGCAGTCCTTGGCTAGCCCTATTCATATGATCCTTTAATTCTTCATTAAAGATCTCACGCCTTATCATTTCCAGTAGGTGGTAGGGTCCTTGTTTTGTATATCTCTCCAGAAAATGGAGTTCATGTCCAGTCCTCCTCTCAAGGTAGTCAATGCTTCTTTGTCTGTAACTTGTATGCAATACGTCATTTCATCAGTGAATCGAGAGATGAAGTTTTTTAGAGATTCACCTTGCTGTTGTCTCATATCTTGCAACCTTTGGATGGGTCTTTCTCTTTCCTTTGCTGGTTGCGAAATGCTTCAAGAAAGTTTTCTTAAATTCAGGCCAACTTCGGATGCTTCCCTCTGGTAGTCTCCCGTGCCAAATTTCTGCTCCTCCACTTAAGGTCAAGTGGAAAGCTCTACACTTCATTACTGGGGTAGCCCCTTTCAAGTTTATGTGTGTTTTGTAATTGTTCATATGTTTTGAGGGGTCTCCTCTCCCATCGTATTTTGAAATTTTAGGGAGTGGGAAGTGATTCAAAATGGGAGCATTCATTATAGCCTCGAAGAAATGAGAGTGTTCATCATCGTCATCTAGGTCGCACGACCTTTGTGGCCCATCTAAATCTTCATTATCCCCTTGGTGAAGTTGGGGACGTAGTTGGGAGGCTCCTGCCTCATTTCTAGCTTGTTCTCACCTTTCGTGCCTATTTCTATGGGGTCGGGCCAGAGGATCTTCTTGGTACATAGGTTGGTCCTCATTGGGACGAGGCTCATGTTGCTCATTTCGAGGCATTTGATGAAAAGGATAAACTGGCCTATTTCTAGGCGCTTGGGGTGAATGAGCTCGCCTATTTCTAGGCACCCTTGAGCTATTTTGTCGAAAACACTCACGGACATCTGGGGCCTATCTTCTGGTTGGTAATTTGGAGGAAAGTCAAATGGGACGTATCGTGGCCTTTTCGAGGCATAGTTAGCCGATGAATCTATCTCGACCTCCTCTTCTCGAGGTTTCTCCATTCCATTAAAATGGTATCCATCCATTTGACTCTGGACTTCATCTTTCTCTTGGTAATATGCTTGAGTTTCAGGAAATACATCTTCGGTGGTTGTGTGTTGAGAGACTTGGTAGCCTCTCTTGTAGCCCCTCTTCATCAGCATTTGCTGCATGGCTAGGTTCTGCTAGGTGATATCTCTCAGGTTAGCAACCATAGTTTCCATTTCCCTAGTAAGCATAGCTGCGACCCTGCTTTCACCTCTGGAGCCTCTCCTTCTTCGCATGGGAGGTCTTGGGTCGGGTGCTGGTGCGGCATGTGAAGGTTCTCCTTCTTCAGGGTTTTTCCTTGTTCTTCTTGGGGCATTTCATCTGTGGAACTCATTTCTTGACTATTTATTAAACGAGTTTGTTCTCTTTCTCAAAGTGTGTTAAGTTTTCAGTCGTTCCTTTTTCAAGGACGATCCTTCTTTGAGGGCAAGAACCTTATTTCGCCAAACTTTACAAACTCAGTTTGGCTTCTTTTACACATGTATTCGTGGTTAAGTGTAAGAAATTTCCATAGATGGCACCAATCTGTTGACCTCAAAAAATGAACTCAACAGATATCGGGCCCATTCTGCCACGTCAAGTACATATCCGGTGCGTTTATACAGGAATGGAGAGGGTAGTTTGGCTAAAATGGATGCGGAAGGCACTTTTGGACAAGAGACAAAGATGTTTGGACCACAACGGTTTGATTATAGCGATATTCGCACTATCAACAAATATCTGTTCGATTTTCCATACTAAATATCTCCTTTCTGGTGAATATGTGGAAGGATAGATATGATGTTGGATGATAACAAGGTTGTATTGGAATTTTGATCTCTTTGCTATTATGTTTGTCGATTCGTATATAGAAAACCCAGTATAAAAATGTCACTCGATGAATATATTTGGTATTCCTTCTTTTAAGATACAAATGTCAATCCCTTTTCTATACAAAAGTGAAACTATTTATACTAGTCTAGACCACGTGGTGGTCGTTGGATTAAATCCACGTGGCATCATCTCCTAGAACGAGACTTCAAATCACTATCTACTCATTACATTTAATGTTTGACAAAGGATCAACCACCCTAGTGGTAGACTAACACATTGATGTGAAAATGCTACACACACATACTTTATTATAGACGTCACATCAATCAATCCTAACAAATCTCCAAATCTTGTTATGAGGCTGCGTTGGCTTTAGCGTTCGTTGGCTTGAGCTTTAGGTAGCGTGGAGGGGCCTCTGCAAAGAGGTTTTGGAACTTCGGTGCTTCGGACACAAGGAGCCTCTCATTTGCTTGGGAGGACCCTATATGGCTCGTTACTATTTGGGGCTAAAGAGGCATCGGATAGATTTCGGCACTTGAGGGACCCTCGAATAGTTGCATTTATCTGTTGACTCTGGCTTTATTGGTTCTCCTGTTGTATTTTCAGATGGCCCTTTGTTATCTTGACTACTGGGAATTTACGGCTGCTTACGTGGATATATGGCTTACGTGGCAGTCTACGTGGAGGATTGATTTTGAGCTTTTATTTTCGGGGGTAACAATTATTATTATTATTATTATTATTAGAAAAATCTTTCTAATATCTGTAGGCGTGTTATAATAAGTTGAATATGTAAGGTATAAATTAGTTTTGAATCTTTTGATATTTATAATTCATTTCACAAATTTGATTTTGTTGCCTTTTAAGAAGTCTTAAAATTACGTTAAAAGTAAAATTTTGGGGTGAATTTTAACTCAACATATTTCTGTATATCTTAAGAACGATGTCTCAAAAATTTGGACGGATTGAAATCATATCAATTTAATATAGAATTTATACTACAATGCATTACTAGACCGGAAATTTTATCGCTGCTTGAAAGTCTAAGTTTTAATATTTTTAAATATACTTTATTTTCCTTAAAATAACTTGATTTTTATCTAATTTATTCTTTTACATGTTAGGAGTGAATGAATTTTTATGAAATCCTTTGTTCAAGGAAATAATTTATATGTATTTTCTAAGTGTACTTTACCATAACTATTTTAATGCTGGCACAACAAATAACTCGAATTATAAAATAGAAAATATGAATCAAATATAGATTTGTTGCCCAAAAATTTAACCAGCTAAAATTTTTTTGGTTGGTTTCTTTAAAATTAAGAAACAATCTACTTTGACTCATTTAATTTCTTGTATCGTTTTTGTGGTGACTTTCCATTAGAAAGATATTGATTAAGGTCATATATTATTTTAAATTTTCATAAAGAGAAAAAAAAAAAATTAAAATTTAGTTGCCCCTTTTGAATTTAGAATTATGTATGTATATCAGTATCTAATAGCCTTTTAGTGTAAAAAGTGAAGGGAAAATTGTAGCAACTATATCAAATCTTTCAAAATGTAGTAGTCATAGTCCAAATGGTTGGAAACCATCCATTTGACCGTTAGTTGATCGGAGTAGTAAAAAATGATCAAATCTTATAACGGCAAAATAGTAAGTTTACAATTTTAATATAAAATAATTATAATAATTAGAAAAATAAAAATAAAATACTAAACAAACAGGAGTGTGAAAATAGGTGGGTCGTATTGTCATGACCATTTACAACCAAACTAGATTGTGGTCCCGTTGTTGGTTGTAGTCAATCCATCTAAAAATATTGTCGGGCTAGGCTCGGATCGTCTTCCAATTATGAGGACCAGTCTGTGGGCTGGACCCACAATATTGCAGGGCTGGTTGGTCCAACAAAACACCAGTCCTTAAGAAGCAATTAACTAATTAAGATTCCTGAAATAATGTTGTCTTCATAACAAATAGAATTTAAAAAGCATTATAGACAAGGAAACTAGGTTTGATGATCGGCCAGAACATTAAGATTTCACCATTTGAAACATTGGGCTGAACAATTAGCTTGGATTGTCTTGATTCTGCTCATGGCAAGAATACGTCAACTGAAGAGTGCTAAGGTTTGAGATCAATCAGTGGCCTAAGCTTAGTCCATGGAATTAGCAGAAGTCTTGAGCATTAAGGAAACAAGGCAGAAGGAAGAAGAAGAAGAAATGAGTCCTACTGTGTTTTTTCATTTTATCATTGCAATTTTTAAGTTGTAGACTGAAGTGCGATTTTAGGTGTGTTTGACACTTCACCACACCAACTCACGTTTCTTCCTCTTATAAGCATCACAATAGAATTTGGAAATTGCTATTAGGCGCTACAACACTATTCCATAAATTATGGATGTGAATGAATTGGTCTTGTACGTGACCTTTTGCCATTAGAAGACTAGAAATAAACTTTTGCAACGAATTCTGTAAAGATTTCTTATATTTGCTTCATAAATTGAGGTGAACTCACAACATTGAGAGAGTAAATAAATTTTACTAATCAAAATTTCTTGAACTATCTTAGGGAGAACGTTGGAATCAATTTGGTAATCCTGGCTTTGTTTTTCATTGGAATACTTGTACACATGAAAGGCACAACAATTTGCATAACTGCATTACATGCTATGACACGTGTCAAAGAATCTCTGTGTCCAGCAAAAAAATACAAAGCATAATGAATATTAACAATGTGAAATATGGTGTGAAACAACAAAATAGACAAAAGTACATTGTAACAAGTGATGTGAAAAACCTGAATGAATACGTATATCGACACAAGTAGCATGCTATAATGTACAAACTAGAAGAAGTAATGACTTGAATATATTCATATAAGGAAAAAAAGTGTAGGAATGGCAACGGGACGGATTGGTCATTCTCATCCTCGTCCCGTCGGGTATTTTTTCAAAATGATGATATATTTAGTATTTTTGTTTGATAAAAACTGAAATTTGAAATTAACTTTAAACGGGACGGGTAGTGTATAAAGAAATAATGTATCATTCATATGAACTTGGCCATGTGTTCAAACATTTAACATTCTACACAATGTAAATTTGTTGGGTTAATTCAGATTCCAGCACGTGTCATGTAATCTAGATTTTAAATTTTCACGAGCATTACCATAAATAGATGGTGACTAATTCTTTGTGGCAAATCAAGGAAACGTCCTTCTTTTTCTTCAATTGAAACCTAAACATACACATATATAAAGAAATAGAACCCTTATCTTCTATTTCATTTTCTGGTGCATCCAAATCTCGATCAAAATCACACAGAGTATGAGATGTTTTCCCATTTTCCAACTCATGTTCAACATCACATACATTAGTAACCAAAGTTGGTATCTTTTCACAAGACCACAAGAAGGATTTTTGACAACTCATCGATTTGGATTTTGCGAAGAGCAAAATAACAACTTCTCTTACAAGTTAAGGTTAGAGATTAAGAGGTATCACTGCTGATATGTTTACGATGAATTTGTTTTTGAATATTGAACAAGAAATCAATATAGAAACTAATAAAATCTTAGGGCTTCAATATATTTAGAAAAGAATTTGGATGAAATTTTATGATGTGGGAGAGTAATTATGAACTTGAATGGAGGAAGTACAGAAATGAGATAAATTTCAGGGATGGGAAGAGAAAATGAGATTTGGAGGCAGGATTGAGTGATTTTGTGCATGAATGTCACTACATATTAAAAGAGCCAAAGTAAAGGCGGACACGCGTCGTCATATCCTGTCATCGTAATTAAATTTTTCTTTTTGCCATCAACCACTACGTCTTCTCCATTTTTACACTCAACCAACCATACCTCTTCCTCCATTCCATTCCAAGTCTATATGTATTACAAGATTGTCCACTTCCGCGCTTTCCTTCATAAACCATTCATTGCAAGAACGAACCCGAAATATTTTACTTTACTACAGTGCTCCGAGATTCTACTGCTTTTCCACTGGAATTCGGATTCTTGTATTGGGTATTGCTGGGACGATTCTCAACTCCAAGAGTAAAGAATCCGGGTGCCAGACCCGGGTATGGGTTCGGATCCTCTGAGGAATTTTCAAATGGGTTCTCCCTGTTGTATTTTCAAATGGCCCTTTGTTATCTTGACTACTGGGAATTTACGGCTGCTTACGTGGATATATGGCTTACGTGGCAGTCTACGTAGAGGATTGATTTTGAGCTTTTATTTTCGGGGGTAACAATTATTATTATTATTATTATTATTATTATTTTCGGGGGTAACAATACTTGTAGACAAAGATTTTAATAAGATTAGAAGCTACTTTAGTGATGTCGTAGAGCTCACTAAAAGAAGATTTAGGCTGTGCTGCTAAATGCCATTTTTAATCTTCGAACTCTTTTATCTTCGTCTTTTTATCGTTTGTGTATATAATCGTGTGTGGAATCTACCTATAGGAACACATTTGCTTAAAATCTAATGATTTCTTTTTTGTCATTGATTGTTGTTGGATGCTTAAGGAAAAAATAACTCCTTCAGATGAAGGAAACCATCAACCAACATCAATTGTCGACAATAATCAACTAACGTGCAACGCAAGTTCTCTTCACTAGTGATATTAATTATGTAAGAATGGTAATTTTTTATAAAATGTTTACATTGTGTAATTTCCACCATTTTTTTATTATTTGTAAGAATTTCATATCATTTATATTAAGTTATAATTGGGGGAAAAATCATATCTAAGGTGTATTCTTTATCTCAATTCAAAAGTAAGGTAAATAGTTTGAAAATTCAAAAATCAGGTATGGATTTAATTAATTAAAAATATTTATTAAATAAAGATAATAAAGTCACAGTTTGTGATTAATGGTCACAAATTCATAATTATAAGTTACAGATTTATTTACTAGTCATATATCGTCAAATTTTTTTTATCACAGATTATTTCGAGGTCATAGATCAAAAAATTTGTACGTCACAGATTATTTCGAGGTCATAGATTTTTAAATTAGTTGGTCACAAATTATTTATGAGTCACGTATTATTAAAAATTTTGGTCACAATTGAGTAATTGGTCACAGATATTACCAAACATTTGGTCACACATTACCAAACATTTGGTCACAGACTATCGCCGCTACCACTATGGCCACTTTCGAGGTCACAGATCAAATTGCCTAAGATTTTACCACCACCACAACCATAACATCCCCGCCATCAACACCAACCACAACGGCATCACCTCCATGTTGAGAAAAACAACAACACCACAACATTTTGAAGCCACAACAACCACAACATTCTGATTGTGAAAGATCTGGAGCTTCTGGCTTCTCTATCTCTCTAGATCCCTCTCTCTTTTTCTCTAGGTTTTTGGGATAGGTATTTTGGCTGTAACTCCAGCGCTCCCATCAAACCTGAAGTCTTCTTTACTCAAAGAAGAAAATAATTCTTTCTTGGTGTACAGAACAAGGAGAATGAGAAGCAAGAAGGAGAAAGGCGGCAGTGTCGCGAACTGAGCAGCGATGCTACTGCCGGCGGAGAGGTGCGAGGGAGAAGGGAGGAGGAGGGAGAGAGGAGGAGAAGCGGTGGAGACAGCGGGAAATGGATTTTAGGGTTTGGATAAATTTAGGGTTTTATATGTAAAATAAAATACCTGATTTTTGAATAATTAAATTTTGAACCTGATTTTTTAAAATCAATTTTTAAACACCTGATTTTTTATAATTTTCCTTTTTTTTTAATAGTAATTTTCTGGGTTGGCCCTTGTGAATTGTCTGGCTAGACAATAAAATTCTGTACAACATGCACATGGTGGGCCCGTTCTTGATTCAAACCAAACCAAACCAGACCAGGCTAATTTTACCAGAAAGAAATCGCATTTACATCACTATAAAATATTATTTCATATTTTACTAAGCTATGTTAATAAAACTAAAAATGCTGACTGATATATGAAATTATCTAAACATGCAAATTTGTTAGATTTTTTTTCTTTTGTCAGATTTTTTTTTTTTTTTTTCAAAAACTGTGAACTCGAGTTGCAATTGCAATTTTTTTTTTTGTTAGAATTTTTCTCGTGTTATAATAGTATTCTAGATTATATTTAAGCTATCAGGCGAACGTATAGAAATCAAAGCATAAACTTGAGAAAAATATCATCCCTATATATAATATGTACATGATGCAAATAAATTAGCTCCAAATACATTATGTAACTTCAAACAAATTCACATTAACAACTGCAACTCAAAAGCCATATTTCAAATCCAAACTAAACATGCTAGTTCTATCATTAGTTAAAAATAGAATTATTAGCCATATTTAACCTCTGTTTGGTGCATATTAAATTTTTCATTCTCATTCTTCTACTTATTCTCAACCACATATTTTTCAATAAAATAATATTTTCCGTCACATCAATAATTTTTTTTTTCAACCACACATTCTCTATCAATCTACTATTCTAAAATAATTTGACTCAAACACACCCTTATATGCAACATCACATTATCTAAGAATGGGGTTTATATGAATTAGGGCTGCACAAAAAAATCGCGAAACCACAAACCGAACCGAAGTCATTGGTTTGGATCTACGTGGACCCGCGATTTTTTTTCTCTCAAATCGAACCAAACCGTTTCAAATTGGTTTGGTTTAGGTTTCAAATTTTAAAAACTACAAAAAACCAAACCGAACCTCACTTTTTTTTAATTAAAAAGATATTTTTATTAAATTATAAATTTTATTAAAGTATAGTTTTTAGGATTTAAAGTATACTTTCTTGGAGGGTACAAATTTAATTAACATAACTGATGCATAACAAACAAATTAGTAAGTTATTGTCATTAGTATTTAGTTGAGCCTTCATTTAAAAAATAAAAATAAAAAATTAGGCCCATAATTACAAAATGAATTGACGTGAAATAGTAGTCCAAGTCCCTCACAACCTACTTTCGATCTCTCTAAACAGATTTCTTCTATTTTTAAAGCTAAACTTATGCAAAACATGCAATCTGAGAAGAAATTCAATGCGCACGTTTAATTAACCTGAGAAGAAATTGAATAAGCTAAACTTATGCAAAACAAGAAATAGTTGTGAAGATTTGACCGGTCCCAAGTTTATCATATTAGTTTGGTGGAAATTGAATGCGCACAAGTACAAAATTGTCTCTAACATTGCCAATGATGTATTAGCAATTTAAATATTTACGGTCGCTTCAGAGTCGGCATTTTCCATGAGTGATCGGATTCTTGACTCATTTAGGAGTTCGTTGAGTAGAAAAATGGTTGAGGCCTTAATATGCACAAAAAATTGGTTGCATAGTAGTAATGAACATATAGTGCTTCGTCAATATTTAGATGAAGTAGAAGCATTTGATGACTTTGAGAAAGCCGTGGAATGTGACATTTATTTTCTATTATCAATTTTGCATATTATTTCTTAGTTGATTATTAATATCATTAATAAGGACTAATAAATATTTACATATTTACATATCATACAAAGGCTGAATCATGTGTTATAATAGAGGATATTGATCCAATTTTTATCAAATAAGAGGTAGTACTCTTATACTTGTTTGATATTATTGCTTGTAAAATCTGGAGTGCTTGTTGCTAGATGCCAACTTAATACTATTTTTCTGCATTTTTGTTTATATGTCGAATTTTAAACAAATGTGAACATAATTTAACATTTAACATTATTAGTTCTTGTTTAAATGTATGTGTTAACTTGTTTTAAACATATAACTATAATGTCGATAGGTAAATCGCAGATTAAAACTGAACCAAACCGGAAATAATGATTTGGTTTGGTTTGGAAAAATTCCAAACCGCATGAAATGGTTTGAGTTGAAAATAAAACACAAACTGCCCAAATCAAACTGTGTTCACCCCTAATATGAATTTACATAAATGAAAGTATCCAAAATATATGAACAAGAAGAAGAGACTTAGACTGCAGTTATAAGACAAATATATTAAATCCTCTAACCACTCAACAATGTGAGTGAGGAAAATCCAGTCTTTTAGAGTGAAATATGATGATCAACATATACATTTCACGTCCAAATTTGATCTTTGTATATTTGGTATAATCGTTATAGCAAAACAGTCGTCTTGTGTTGATTATCTGTATGAAGCATCTGTGCCTAAGAGTTGTGGCAATGGCCCAAATATAAGTTTCCCATTCTATAACATGGCAAGTAGGGGCGGAGCCATGATTTTTAGTCAGGAGGGACACAACTTATGGACGTTGAACGTCGAGTTTTTGTCATGGATGTAATGATAATAAAAATATAAAACAATAATACGACAAAGAAGAAAATAAGAAAGCACCTGAATCTACAAAGTTTTTTAATAAACCAGATCATGCCGATTTCACATTATATATCTTAATTATATCTACAAATATATGTCAACAAAATGTTAGAATATCAGTTGATCAAAATTCAAAAATTTCAAAGCATTATATAGAGCAACCAGATGTCTTCGACCATTTCAATAGGTCATTGCTTTCAACTTTAATCAATGTATCTGAACACGTCTAGGGGAAAGAGTCATCAATACGAGAGCCATGCAAAAGATCCAACGTTTTTATGAAGAAATGTTTTTACTTAACGAAGTAATTTAATGGCAAATAACATATGGATTCTGCTAAACTATATAAGGTTGTCATAATAATTTGTTATATTGGAGCCGACTTCAATGAACAATATGGAGAACTGCGATACCATTCTGCAACAGATTTCAATCAATACCTTTTATCAGAACCATTAAAAATACTCATGTTCTATAAGAGGCAATAGCTAGTAATTTCTTTAGCAAAAATTTATCGACCCTATGCAACTTCAAAATCACAGTCATAAACTAGTGTTTGACAAAGTCTACAGCTATATCAATACATTTGACAAGGTGCTTTACATCCATGACATCAGATTGATATGACCTGAACTATATATTCATGGACTTCATACTTTATATAACATAATTATTTATCAATATAACTACATAATTTGGAATGAGAGACACAAAAATAATTGTTTCTCATTGGATTTGTCCAACAATCTTGTTACATAATAAATTTGTAGACAGTGAAACATTTGTGCCCAAAGTTGAGTGGATGGGAGAAGGAATGCAATAAGAACAATGCAATAAGAACTTACAGCCTCGGGTAATGAAGATGTTCTATTATCATCCTCAACTGAAGATGTTCTTGGAGAACCTTCTTCATCTCCGATTCACCTTCGGGTACAGGGGAGGGCGGATTAGCAGGAATGTAGACAACTCTCAATTTAACCTCATTGACAATCTTGTCGTCCTTCCTGTGAAACTGCTTTAAAAATTAACTGAACAATTAATTCCAAGCAAACTACCATGTTAAAGCAAGCTTCATAAATCATTTTTTATAGAAAACTAAACCCCACCATTTCCGCGGTTAAATCCTTGTTTGTTGTGCCCCTGGGAGCAACAATACTCTGGGTTAGAAACTTGTCTTGCACTGCATATCAGCGGGCGCCTCTTTGTGTGCTTGCATTGTAACTATTTATCTCGAAATATAAAACACAAATGTGAGTAATCTAGTCCTATACTAAACACATGAAAATCGGAAAATCATTAAATCAATACCGGTGACATTGCATACAGAATTGGGCAAGACAACACCGGCGTTGGGTCGAACACAGTACCTCTTCGGGCTGGTTGTTTTGACCTTTTTCAATTAAAAATCCATTAATCAAAACAATGATATAATTATCATCACATGCCTAACAGAGCGTCCAACCTATTAACTATAATCTGCAATACAATAAGAAAATTACCTTGAATGCAATGTACTGATCAGTCTTATTAGTCAACTACATTGAACATAGTTCAGGCTTCAGGTGCGATGCTTGCGAAGAATCAGACGAAGAAATGGAGGAGGTTGAGGAAGAAACGAGGGGTTAAAGTAGGGATTGGGCTAAACCTGAGTTTATAACCGGGCTTTCTATCTTGGGCTGAGTGAGACTTAGACTATAAGGCTATAACTAAAGGAAAAAAAATATATGAGCCCAGAAGTTCAGGGTGGGCACAAAAATATATGAGCCCAGAAGTTCAGGGTGGGCCTGTGCCCACCCTGGGCCTTACTGGGCTCCGCCCCTGATGGCAAGCAAGAATCATATTGTGGGTACCCAGGATTTGAGCTCAACTGCACAATTCATCTTTTTAAACTTAAAAAGTAAAATAATAAAAACACAAATGCAATTCTTTCTCAAATAATATGTTTACCTCTAGTAGAAGAAGTGTTTGTTGTAAACTCCAAATTTAGATTGTATACTTTCTTTTCAATTTGGTGTCGAATATATATGATGATTTTGGGAAAGTTGGATTGAGTCAATTTGGATTGGAATTTACCCAAATCGACCAAGTCTTTTTTATTTCGGTTTGGGCTTAAAATCTACCTAGCCCGAACTATACTAATGACATATTTCCTCAAATTTCAAAAGCAAGTTGACCAACTTTTAAATTTGCTTCAATTTGAAAGCTAATTAATAGTAGTTGAACTAATGACAAATTCTAAGGTGGCTTTTAAATACTAACACAACGCTGAGTCGACGTTTGATGTGAAACTTTTAGTTACCGCTACTAATTCTAACTTTGTAATAGGGGTGAACACGATTCGATTTGAACGGTTTGTGTTATATATTCAACTCAAATCATATCATGCGGTTTGAAATTTTTCCAAACCAAACTAAACCATTTTATCTTTCAAACCAAACCAAACCATTATTTGCGGTATGGTTCGATTTTAATCTGTGGTTTGCCTATCGACATTATAGTTATATGTTTAAAACAAGTTAACACATATATTCAAACAATAACTAATAATGTTAAATGTTAAATTACATTCATATTTGCTTAAAATTCGATATATAAACAAAAAGGCAAAAAAATAATATGAAGTGCCTTATAATCTGTTCTCTAATTTCTTTTTGAACAAATTTGATAATTTTGGTTTGCTTGTGTTTTTGCAAAGGCGTTATTGCATATATGTCTAGGGAACATTCACAATTTCACATTCAATTCATTTTGTAATTATGGGCCTAAAATTTAATTTTTTAAACGAAGTTCCAACTTAATACCAGTGTTCTAAAAGGTGCGCCTATGCGGCCGCCTAGTCGCGCTTTGGCGTGAGGCGTGGCCAAAACTCCAAGCCAAGTGAGTTAGCTTCTTATTTAGCGGTCAATGACAATTGTTGACTGCTAAAGCGCGCCTAGAGGCACGCATTACCTTTTTTTATTTTTTATTTTATAATTCTTTGAAGTTTAAAATTATTAAATGCTAATTTCTTCAGTTAGCCCTAATTTAAAATCAAAACAACCATTTAAACCCAAAAGTCAAGTGACCAATGAATCTTATTTACCGTAAATAATTTCTTAAGACACCCGAGTTATTAAAAGAAAAATTATTTACTTATCGAATTTGAACCAAAGCTCAAAAAAAAAAATAAAAAATGCACACTGTCACTCTGTCCAGTGTTCAAAAATAAAGTCTGCTATTTAGATAAAGAGTTAAGTTCTTATGCTATTTACTTACTATTTTGTATTTAAATTTGAAACTTATATTTTGTTGGAAACTTTGAAATAAATGTATAAAGTTCCTATAAATCTGTTTTAAATATTTAGTAAATATTATTTTTAATTGATTAAAAATTAAAATAATATTAAAATAAGAAAACACATTTTTACGCCTTTTTACGCATATGTCTCGCCTAAGCTCGCCTCGCCCATAGTTCGACCTCCACGCATCGCCACGCATTACGCCTTTTAGAACCTTGCTTAATACTAATGACAATAACTTACTAACTTGTTTGTTATGCATGAGTTAGGTTAATTAAATTTGTACCATCCAAGAAAGTATAATTTAAATCCTAAAAACTATACTTTAATAAAATTTATAATTTAATAAAAATATATTTTTTAATTAAAAAAAGTGCGGTTCGGTTTGATTTTTTGCGGTTTTTAAAATTTGAAACCTAAACCAAACCATTTTAAAACGGTCTGGTTCGGTTTGAGAGAAATAAAATCATGGGTCCACGTGGACCCAAACCAACGACTTCGGTTCAGTTTGCGGTTTCACGATTTTTTTGTGTAGCCCTACCTTGTAATATAAAAACTAAATGTAAGACATTTAATAAAAAATAACTTCATCACAACATTCTTTTTTTTTTTTACCTACCATCAACCTTCAATAATCGAATTTCAGTTAGGGTCATTTACAATTAGAATCATCAAAAGTAGTTACATTTATTTAAAAAAATGCATGCCGTATTAAAAATGTACATAAAAGGAAATTTTGAGAGAGAGAAAAAAAATGTTTGAGGGGGTGATCTTAAGCTATGACAAAGTCCACAACCAAATCTGCTTTCTCAGCTTGATTGTTTCGCTCTAAAATTTAATACCATATTACAGTTTGGATAAAATAACATTATTTTTTTTTATATGGTGAATTATGTCTTAGCATCGAACAACAAAATCGTCAAACCGTAAAATCGAGCCGAAACCACTTTTTCGAAACCGTAGATTTTGATTCAAGTGGATCCGTCAATGTTTTAGTTTTGAACTGAAGTGGTTTGGTTTATGTTTCAATATTTGCAAACTATTTCAAACCGTTAAACCATTTGAGAAAAAAAAGGAAAATAATAAATATAAATTTTATCCGACCTAATTAAAACTAAACACATCCCAATTAAAAAGATGTATCCATATTAGACATAATCCAATTAAACTCAATATCGAAATAGACAATTATTCATTCCAATTAATTAATTAAACCATATAAAAATACCCATCAAGCATTGCAACTTTGAATGCAAAACTTTCAAATTGGGTGAATTGTTGAGCAATTGATGTTGAATCATATTCATCAACTGTCCATTACAATGTAACGAGTGAACAATTAAATTTTGATTTTGATTCAAACTCACTTATTTCTTCTAACGATTTTCTTATTTTTTTGACAAATTTTCGTTATATTTTATTATTAGTTGTGTTGTTTTGTTCTAATTTGTTACATTTTTGGCTTGGATCACATCACTTCATATTGTAAGGTTCAGGTTGGAGAGCAACATGCGCGGATCTTGCCCACCGACATGGGCTACGAGCAGGTAGCTACTGGCAAGCCATAGGCGCTAGTCTAGGTGGACTTCATAGTATCAAATTATTATTTCTAAAAGTTTTTCATAATATAAATGATAATATACATGATAAAGTCACTTGTATATCAAATTTTTATATCATGCTTGACATCATTTCTGTTGGCTAGATTTGATTGGTGAGAAAATTGTTTTGTTTTTTAAATTATCAAATAATAGATTGACACATGGCGGAGTGTAAAACTTAATATACGTTATAATGTAAACCAAGCATGATTGTAATATAAACAAGTTACAAATTTCTAATCTTCAATTTAATATTCAATTTGAATCTTTTACACTGATGGTGTGTTTGATAGAGAACTAATTCCATGGAAAATTTCCATTTTCCCACTTTTCCATGGAAAGAATCTAGACACAATGGTAAAATAAATTTCAGTTTTATTGACAATTTTCATACAAAACAAAACCAAACGAATGGTATTCGGTATGTTAATTTTTTTTTTCAATTTTTTTTTTTTTTTTGGCAATTGGAACAAATTCTAGACTCAATGGTAAAAAAATATCACTTTAATGGACAATTTTCATAAAAACGAAGTCGAACATATATCAAACTTTCAACATTTTTAGGTGAAAAATTATACCAATCAAATACAATTAATTACAATTCCTAGTAAAACAATTTATAAGCAATTTAATTCCTTGTAAAATATTTTTTTTCCACCCATTTTTCACATTTGCAATCAAACATACCCTTAAAAAATTTTAATGGGCTATATCTTACCATGGGCTTTTAATTGAAGTCTTTTTTCAGTTTACAAAATTACTGGTAATAACTCATGAGAAAAATACAATGCTACAATAATTCGAAGATAAACTTTCAAATTAAATAAACTGGATGAAATCTTTTAAAAATCAGTTGGTCATAATTTGTGATATTTAATAAAATTTTGTGACTTTTAATCAAATAGATTGCGATCACAATAAACATACAATTTATTATCACTGTTACATACAAATCACAAATTACACAAGATACTAGGGTTAGACAAAACTCTCGAACCGAACCGAACCGAGCGATTCTTCATAAGCTAAATACCGATAGGTTTGGGTCGATTCTCGATTCTAGACCAAGAACCGAATTAGAACTGAATCTAAATAATTTTTTTTTTATGTTGAATTAAATAAATTATTTTAATTTTTTCTAAACAAACCGCAAAGTCCAACCAAATTATTTTTTTGTTAGCCCAACATTTGGGCTTTCCCTTTCCCTTTCCCTTTTCCATTCCAATTTCAATTGTTAAGCAGTACACCCACTCTCATATAAACTCAAATTATTTTATAATTTTAAAACCTACATCTCCATTTCCAAATCGATTTTGAAGCTCCTTCATTTACGAATATACATGTCATTAGTTGTATTTATGAAGTGTTGCTGACTTGCTATAAATGTTAAAAAAATTAATTATGATACGGAACCGAACATAACCAAACCAAACAAAACCAAACCCAGACGGTTCCATAATTATATTTGGACCCGACTAGAACAACTAGAAACCGTACGGCCTTAACGTGCACTATTCTCGTCCCTCATAAGAAAACGTTAAGTCAGCCTTTCAACACACCACAGTAATTTAACCAATTAGGCTAAATTACTACTATTTTGGGTAGAGGAAACAAATAATGTTGGGAAAAACTCTCTTTTTATAACAATGACTTTAATCCCATGAATCCCATAAATTACATAAATTAATTTACAAAGGAGACTACATCTCTATTTATAGACAAAATCCTAGCAAGTATACTGGAATCAATGGCCAAGATCATTCTTTATCCAAGGGTCCTCATTGAATGCAAGTTGTCTTAAATCTCCTAAAACCATAGAGAAACAAAGTTGAAATTTGCTTCTTTGCAAGTGACATGTCTCTACAATCTCCACATGCAAGTAGACATGTCCCTTTCATAGTAGCAAAATTGGCATTTGCTTTCTCCTTGGCATTTTCTATTGCAAGAGGCATAAGTAGCCAACTTGAACAAGATGTCCACAAAATATACAACAGCAGCCCATGGTATTACTCCCTAGAAAACCACTTTAATGTGCTAGAAAAACTGCCCATGTCATGCAGCCTGCGGTCTGTGTGTTGCTGTGCTGCATGTATCATGCCATAACTGTAGTCTGTGTCTGGCCATATCGTGACTGCATCCAGGGAGCTGCCTGCGATGTCTGCTTGTGTTGCAGCTGTATCGTCATGCCTGTCTATACACCTAAATTTTCTAGACACGGCCTGGACATGTTGCCACCACCATGGATATCAGTCATTTCTCCCATCAAATTAGGCGACTCCTTTATCGTCGTATATCTTTGAAGCTTAGACCGAATTAACCATAGTCTACCTTACGAATCGTCACACTCTCCCCCACCTAATCTGCTAACGCCCTCGTAGCGGAACGTGTATGGCATTTCTTCATGCAACTCACGCCTTTCATTGTCCTCCTCGTTAATGGTTTTGTATCTTCTTTCTTCTTGCGACACCATTCCCTCGATGGACGAGTGTCCATAGTGCCCCATGCACCTCTTCCCATTGCAAACTCTTACATGCCACGTTCGACACCAACCTAGTAACTCCGTAGGCATCACGTCTTTATCATCCTCAAAGACTTCAGCTAACTTCATCCTCGATAATTGTTGTGTTTCCGTCTCTTCGGAAATAGCTTCGGCACTCATAGCGTTAAGCAATTGGAATGAATTCATCCGAACTTCTTCCTCATATTTGATATCTATGACATCCAATTTGCTCCCCGGGATGGATGCCAATAATCCCCGCTTAGGACAATCCCTTATGAGATGTGGTCCTTGACAAACAAAGCAACTACGAGAAGTAAAATTACTTCTCTTCTTGTCCTCATACTCTTTTCGTCAAGCAGCTTGTTTGTAGCCAGTGGACTTCTAATCATCATTGGGATTTGGCTTGCCATCGGCTTACCCCATTGCATGGCCTTCCTAGAGTCTTCACCATATTCACCAAAATCCCCTTTAGCGGATTTGATATTTTTAGCTTCCGACTCAGCACTTTTCTCAAACTCTGTCAAGGATTCAGCCACTGTAATATATTCGTCTACGATTTTGACTCCTCGACGTTGTAACTCATCATACCCAACTAGAACATCCATCTAGGAAACAAAATAGTAAGTCCTCCTCCGACATGCTTCGGATTTGCTCGTGAACTCTTTGACATAGTCACGAATTGTTCCCATATGCTTCAACATCCTTAACTTCTTGCGAGCCTCATAGACGACGTTCTCCAAGTAAAATTACCTTTTGAGCTCCCTTTTGAACATGTCCCATGTGTCAATTTTGCAAGCTCCCTATGCAATCTCACCATACTTATGACGCTACCACAATGCCACAACATCCGAGAAATACATTAAAATGGTCTGCACCTTTATGGATTCATCCACAAGATTAACACCTTCAAAGTAAAGCTCCATTTGCCATAGAAAGTTTTTCACCTCCTTGGCATCCTGTCACCTATCATAATTTTTCAGGCTTCAGGTACTCGATCATCAGAGCAACCATACTAGTAGCGGCACCTCCGCTTGTACTAGCGGTATCCTTGCTCATTCTTACCATCATCCGGCCAATTGATTTACTTGACCTTGTATGGCAGAAACAGAATCCAATACTTTGGCTTCGAGTCTACCAAAATATTACATCATCTTGTCTTGTCCAGCCACCACAGCTCGAACATCACCTTTCACCATTTGGACATCATTTTCCAACGATGCCTATATATCCATCACCTCCTGGACATTAGTTTGGAGAGTTTCTAGCTTTCTAATGGGGTGCTCCTCCGATGCCTCCAAGGAGTCTTCAAGAGATTCGACCCGATCGCCCATGCTTTCGATGATTGCGTCAAGTTTGCCCTCCATGGCAATTGCTTCCCGAGTCTTACTCTTGCTTCGAGTTTTCTTTGCTTCAATTAAGGCAACACCACGACCCATTTCTTCAATCTCAATAGTTTTTTGAGAATCCGCTATGATAATAGCCTACCAACGAGGCTTTGATACCACTTGTCATGGGACTAGTTTTCTTACACTAGAACAACTAGAAATCGTGCGGTCTTAACGTGTACTATTCGCGTTCGTCACAAGAAAACATTAAGTCAGACTTTCAACACACTACAATAATTTAACTAACTAGGCTAAATTACTACTATTTTGGGTAAAGGATTTGAAGTAAGGAAAATATGGAAACAAGTAATGTTGGGGAAATCTCTCTCTTTATAACAATAACTTTAATCCCATAAATCTCATGAATTACATGAATTGAATTTACAAAGGAGACTACATATCTATTTATAGGCAAAATTCTAACAAGTGTCTTGGAACCAATGGCCAAGATCAATCTTCATCCAAGGGTCCGTATTGGATATAAGTTATCTTAAACCTCCTAAGAGCATAAGGAAGCAAAGTTGGAGTGTCCTTCTTTGCAAGTGGCATGTCTCTACAATTTCCACATGCAAGTAGACACGTCCCTTTCATAGTGGCAAAATTGGCATTTGCTTCCTCCTTGACATTTTATCATGTAAGAGGTATTAGCCAACTAGAACAAGATGTGCCTAAAGTATCCAGTGGCAGCCCATGGTATTTCTCCCTAGAAAACTATTTTATGTGCTGGAAAAACTGCCTATGTCATACAGCTTGCAATATGTGTGTTGTTGTGCTGCATGTATCTTGCCATGACTGCAGTCTGCATCTGGCCATGTCCTGACTGCTTCCTAGGTGCTATCTGCAATCTGCCACGATGTCTGTCTGTGTTGTAGCCGTGTCGCCATGCCTACCTACACATCTGAATTTCTTAGACACGATCTGGACATGATGTTGCCACCACGGATATCAGTCATTTTCCCGCCAAATCAAGTGACTCCCACATTGGAATGTACCTTTGAAGTTTAGACCGAATTAACCATAGGTCTACTTTATTTTCCCATTTAGTGTCATGACATTCTCGTGTCATGCTAGATCTCAAGTCATCACATTGCCATCCATCACACAATGGTGTTAAAGACCTAAGGTTAGGGTAGGTTGAGGTACTCCTAGGACATGATAAAAGTGATGTTGGTGCAAATTTCACAAGATTTAATTGTTGGAGGCAAAAATAAAAAAATTAGAAGGATTTTTTTTTTATTTTGTGCAAAATCTTGAAAAATCTTAGTTTTAAGGTCTTGGAATTGAAATTAGTGTGGGGGTGCACTTGATTTTTGAAAGGATAATCTTATCACCTAGTTATTGAATAATTTTTTTTTATTATTTATTATTTTTTTGTTTTTGAAGTATTGGCATAATTTCCTCTAAATATTTTTAAATATAACACTTTGACCCAATAAATGATTTCTATTAACTCCAATGTATCTTTGGTGACTTTGAATGAATTTTGAGAGTGAAGGAATTTAGAAATCAATTATATTTGTAACTGGTTTGAAATAAAGAAAATGGAATTAGTAATTTATAGATTTCAATGTATCTATTTAGAATGGTGGCATCTTTTCCCACAAATTTATTTGGATCATTAGATCACACTGTTTTAAATTGGGACATAATCTAGTGATCTATATAGTACCCCAATCCAAAGGTCTTGACTATTTATTATGTACTTATTTTACTTAAGAGTCACATACAATCGTCTTACCCATTCATAACTTTTTAAATTCACATATACTAATCATTAAATAACACATATTATGCTTGAGAGTTTTTCACTGATTTTGACAGTTTTTAGGTGATAACCTTTTTTAGAGGTTCCAAAAATCAATGCTTTTTTTTTTTACATTAGTTTTGCAGGATTAGAAACTACCCAAAATTAGTAGTGTAATTTGGGTCGTAATTCTCAACCGACCAAATTGATGGATTTAGCTCGTTTCGCAAATTTGCTTCCAATTTTACATTCTCTAAAATACTTATTTTATAAGACAAAATTTAATTATAAGTCAGAAATTACTAATAAATAAGAAATTTATTAACAGAATAATTTATTTATAAGCAAACAATTACTTTATAACTAAAATTTTTTATTTATAAGTGAAAAATAATTATGAGATAAAAACCGCTTATAAAGTAAAAATATTACTAATAATTCAAAAATTCATTTATAAAATACAAAAAACTATAAGTTAAAAATTCAAATATGTATAAAATTACTTATAAATACAAAATTAGACAATAAAATTTACTTAAAAGTAAAAAAATACTTATATGTTAAAATTTTATTACTCATATGTAAAATTACTCATAAGTAAAATATCACTTGTTAATAAAACAATTTCATAAAGAAATTGAAAATTGAAAAGTTCAATATCCTTCTTATATATTGACACATCATTAATTTTATTCTTTCAAAAAAAAATTAGAACCAGTGGCTAATAAACTATCAAGTATGAGTGGATTCTTTCAAAAATCGCTAATAAAAATCATTCAAATTTGAACACCTCATAGACACCCAGAACTAATACTTTAAAAAGCTCGAGAACCCTATATCCAAAACTTGCAAGCAACTCGTAGAATATCGCTATAATATAAAATAGCCTTAGCAAAAGTTACTATTGAGATAAACACGAGCCAACATGTCATGTCATCAACATTTCTTTTTTCCTTCTTTTCTTTTTCCTAATCATGAATAAGGAATGACGTCGTGTATCATACTAGCATTAACTTGTGGAGTGAATCTTCACTTAAATTTGTCATATAACGAATTGTCATGTGTATGCTACGTAGGGCGACTATAGGTAATTTTCACTATAAATAACATTTTCTTAGTTTATCTTGTGAATCACTCTACAATAAATAGATCGATGCGGTAGATCGATGCGGAATATTTTAGTAGGTGGGTAATATATGTAAACGTGCCAGTATCGTGCTTATATGTAATGGATTATTGCAGATTAGATAGGTATGTATCGTGTCACATGCCAGGACGGATGTGTGTGTGTGGGAGAGGGGGTGCTAGGCCGGGCTCCAGCCCACTGAATTTTTTTAGGTAGAAAAAAAATTATGTAAATGTTTCTTTTACACATTAGTCCAACATGTAATCTGCCTTGGATCTGTTCCTCACATGCAGTTTGTTTGTTTCATTGAGTATTGATATAATAGTCAATTTACACATTGTCGTGATGTGTATAACAACGTCATGTAAACAGAACTTCAGTTAACCAAGATTTCTATGAAAATTGTGAAATAAAGGGGAAATTTGGAATATATGACATTTAGGGTTCTATTCAACGAATATCAGCAAAACTATGTGCTTGCTTTTCGCCTAATTTCCATTGAACTCCCTTCCTTCAAGGCTCAAGCTCAACGGTTGACACCTATATGATCGTCGCAGTCTATGTCACCAACCCCAACATCTTGTCTGTTCATTACTCATCCATCGAGATGTTCATCTTCTATGTTTGCTCGCTCTTTGGTTTGGCTCCTATCACGATAGGCTCCCAAGCGCCATGTTCTTGCCGCTGCTCAGTCTCTCGACGTGGTTGATCAGACGCATCTTGTCACCACGCCATGAGGTTCTTAGTTGATGTGGCAAGACGGGAAATTGTGTTGGACTCGTTTTAGCATATTGAAGTAGTTGCTAATGTTTTGTGGTATAATCTAATGGTGGCAATGAGCCGGGATGGCTGTAAAGCCCAAGGTGGGGGTTCGGTATCGGCTTGTCAAAAAAAAAAGGGAACAATACATAAGCCAGGCAACTACATTACACCATTTCAAAACTACAACATATGATTTTCAATTTCAAAAATAATGATCTAATTTGATATATTATATATATTTTTAATATATATAGAATATATATAAACTAGGAATGATTATCTGCACCTTGAAATTAAGGAATCAATTACAATTTGTAACCCTCATTCTTCTCAAACATACCATCTGCAATCCATAGATGCAAAAAAATCTTGAACAACGCCATTGTTCTCTGTAATTGGAATTTTACAATCGACAAGGTTTGAGAATTCGAAAAATTATCCTATCGAAGTCAGCCTGCGTTGTTGGTCACAACAACGGTACGTGTCTGTATTCATTTTTCCGTATGTAAATGCTTAATTGACGATTACGTGTTTCTGTGTGCAAAAAAAATCCTCACAATTCTAAACGAGTAACAATGTGACCCAGTAATGGATTCTGTGATAAAAGTGTCTCTATGTGACCGTTATTTCTTCAACTCATTGAAAATTAAACATGTGACTGAAATATAATCATTTGTGACGCTATGTTGGTTACAAATCTCGTTTTGTGGTTATCGATCCGGTGATCAGTTATCGTTTTTGCTGGTAGTTACATATTATGGTATTTTTTAGCCAGGCAATTAATGACATGCATTACAAAAAATGTATGTAACTTGACTGTATATGTGTGACCATGATTGGAATCTGGAATAAAACCAATGTTCGACCTTGGACTCGTGTGTAACCGAAATTCAATGTTTTGACCGAAATGTGTCATTTGTGACCAATGTTGTCAAGTGAAACGACAGTCTACACATCGTTTGTGACCTACATGTTAGTGACTTGTGACCTTACTGTTATATGTTTGTAACAATGTCATTTTCATTTCCACAGCAATAGGTTATGTTCATGTGTGCTTGGTGTATGAAGAAGAATCAACTTTGGTGTTGCTCGATCATAATTGCTCTTATGTGCAGCTTGTGGATATAGTAATGACAGAGTTAGGATTCGATCCTAATAAAATGGCAGTCACAATGAACTACAAATTGAATCTTGATCTGCCTCCAGTCAGAATAAGTAATGACAGCAATGTTTTGTCTTACATGACACTAAAAGGTATGGATCGCGATCTTTCCCAATATCCCATAATAATTGATGTCATGGATGCAGAAAATGGACATCCGTTTCTCAGTTATCCAACTTTCACACCAATGGCAGCTAATGTACAATCTAGAGGCAAGTTATTTTCATTACAAGACATAGCATCTGACATATGTGACACAGTAATAGAACCAGTTGGTCGCACAGATGACGATGAGGTCACAATTGTGTCTGAACCTGATGCTAGGAATGTAGAATATGGCAGGGTGTTTCGCAATAAAGAGATTTTGAAATTGAGTTTGAGTTTTTATGGCATTCAAAACATGTTTGAATTTATCGTTGTTCAATCAGATAAGGGAGAGTATCTTATCAAATGTTCAAATGAAGATTGCAACTGGATATGCAGGTCTTCAAGGTTAGGGAAAACAGAGCTACTTAAGATTAGAAAGATTGGTGATGGTCACACATGCTCTTCGAACATAATTTTGGGATCCCACAGGCAATTATTGACGTCAGTTGTGTCCTCCTTCATCAAGTACAAGTATAGATCATCGCGTACTGTATACACACCAAATGACATACGTAATGACATTTTAAGTAGCTATGGAGTATCTTTGAACTATGTTAAAGCTTTAAGATCTCGTAAAAAGACTTTGAAAATGATCAATGGTGATCCTAAAGATTCATTCAAACATCTACCGAGGTACCTTCACATGCTTGAACAAACTAATCTAGGAACGGTCACAGGGCTTAAGGTGGACAGTCACAATAGATTCAAATATTATTTCATGGCACTTGGTGCATCAATTAAAGGATGGGTGCATTGTAGACCTGTCATCGTTGTTGATGGCACGTACTTAAATGGTCACTATGGTGGTACACTATTCACATCATGTACACAAGATGCAAACAACAGCATATTCGTCCTGACTTTTGGAATTGCAGATAATGAAAATGACAAATCATGGACCTGGTTCCTCGAGAAATTGAAGTCTGTTTATGGAAGTAGGAAAGGTTTATGCTTTGTGTCAGATCGTCACAACAGTATAAAGAATGTAGTTGAAAGTGTTTATCCAAGAACATATCATGGGATCTGTACATACCATCTACTGCATAACTTGAAGTCATATTTTGGAAAATCTGGTCACAACATAACCCAAGCATTTAATGCAGTTGTGCATGCATATACATTGACAAAGTACGAGTACAACATGCATGAGTTAGACAAAATCAACTTGAAGGTCAAGGCTTATGTGGTGAAAATCTACTTTAAACACTCCATATTACAGATTATTGCGTAACACATCTTAATGATTTTTATTTTGGTTCTGTAGAATGAAGTAGGACAAGAAAGGTGGTCACGATTCCACATGTAGGCAAACAGGTACTCAACAATGATGTCAAATATAGTTGAATCAGTGAATGCAGTCACAAAAGTAGCAAAGAACTATCCTATTGTGGCTTTGTTGGAGTCATTGCGATAGACGGTGCAATATTGGTACTGTAGAAATAGAGACCAGACAAATAGCACATTCACAAAATTGGCAACTAAATATGAGAAATTAATTAGAGAAATGAGCGCAAATTTAAAGAACATGAGGGTAAGTATTTTCAATTAAGTTACAGGTACTTTTTAGATGTGATCATGCAATATATGTGACCTCAAATTGATTCTTTTCAGATTTGACTTGATCTTCTTACTTTTTGCAGGTTTTTCCAGCCAACCAGTCAATTTACATAGTTACAAATGAAATCTCAACTTTTGTCGTCAACATAGAGCATCGTACATGCACATGTAGGATGTTCCAAGTTGATCAGATACCATGCCCACACACCTTAGCAGTAATAGCAAGAATAAAGGGAGATCCGTACGATTATTATTCATACTTTTACACACGACATGCATATATTAATGCATACCATGATTATGTATACTCGATTGGTAATCCAAATGAATGGAATGTGACTCAAGAAGTAAAAAATGTATCCATATTACCACCCAACCAAAAGTGAAGTGCGGGAAGGCCAGGTAAAAAGAGAAAAAGATCGTCGAGTAAGGAAAAATAGAGGATGAAAATGTGGATGTTGCCAAGATAGTGGACACAATCATAGAACGTGCACCACATGATTTCCCTTAGCGAAAACAAACCAAACTGAACTTGGACATCGCGACTTGTTCGTGATTAATTGCATTTGCAGTTCAACATTGTGACTATAAAGCTTGTCATTTAATTCTAAATCGTAATTCTTATCATTGGTGTCATTTCAATGCAAACTTGTAATACCCCAAACTTTACGTTACATATTTGGCCAATATGATTCATGTATGCTATTTACAATGTCATTTGCATCCATTTTTCCTAATTGCTTTCTTTTAAAACTGTAGTTTGATTATTGAGAGCATGGAATCTTTATATGGTGTTAGCCTTCGACTACATTGAGCGATGATAGAGAAGCTAGGTTAATCTAGATGTGGAAGATTGACTTGTTAAGCAAGTGAAACCTTGAAAGGTCGGAATTAGTATCGATAACGGTTATAGCTTTCCATTCGGTTGATCAAGGTCACCATAAACCCTAAGTCGGTAATTGACCTATTTGGGACACAAAGCATGAAGTGACATGATCACTACACAATAATATGGGTTTTATATGACGTTATAAATTTTGAGGTGTGAATTGTTGAAATAGAGCGAAGATCGGGGTATCAATCGGGTAAGTAATTAAACGAATAGTTGAGGAAGTAATGCTATAAAATATTTTGGGATCTTAGGATAGGTAAATTGGATTGTAAACACATTAAAATAAGCTAAGGATGCTCGATTTTTACCTGCAATGATATGTACAAAATCAAATTTTAACCCATGAGACCGCCTCATGCTTAGTCACCTCCTATTTGTTGATTTATCCTTGTAATGGTAGATTCCTTCACTCTTAAGTATTAGCCACGTCTACCACTTCTTTAAGACTTCAAATATGTGACATATTATCCATAAATGTCATACAAACCGCCCAATGAGTGATACAAAAATCAGAATGTAACTAGAAGGTGACACATCCTACTTAGCATGTGATGATTCGTCATTTTAACATCAAGTTCCTTCAACCTTAAGGCTTCTATCACATCTTCTAAATCCTCATCACCTTATATTGGATAGATATATATATATCTTACAAGTCATATAAGGGTCCAAATATGGGAAAAGAAGAGTCAAGTATGGCTGCATGAAGCTACATCATGCTTGGACACCTCATGAGTGGAGACACTTGTCCTTTAACCACCAATTTCTTCATCCTTAAGTATCAAGCATGACCCTAACCCTTATGAACCTTTATCTAGCCCCTAAATAGGACACTTAACCCTAAAGTTTCTTCAAGTTATCCCCAAGTGAAGAGGAAACAAAAGCCTAGCACTCTCAAATACACATTTCAACCAAAATTACTCCAAGTTTTAAGGTAAGATACTTTCTATGCTCAAGTGGTAGGATTTCATGGTAATATTTATGCTTAAGCTATGCATGAAAACCATAATATGAAAGATGTGGACAAGTCCACAAAGATAGATATCTATTTATGCCTTAAGACAAATCCGTAGGGCACCGGCAAGCCGGAATGTGCAAGTATGTGTTTGAATGCTTTCTTTTGTGCAGTATTAACATGTTAAATTCGAGCATGATATCTAACAAAGTATTCTTTATAATCATAGTATTTTATACTAAATTTTTAGATCCATAATCATTTAGATGGTAGAAGTCAGTCGGCATACTCGATGATGGGTTAAGGACAAAGTTATTTTGTATCGAAATTTCCTTTTCGTATGTTTTGTTCGAAGACTATTTTCCATATGTTTTTCTTGTGGTATTATCTATAAATATGTATAAGTCATGATGTGATATGGTACTGGAAGTAGATTTGTCATATCTTTCATGTTATGCTATGATGCATTTTTATAGACATTTTCCTGCAATGATAACAGAGGCAGAAACTGGACAGGTTTTAAGGGTCAATTCAAAATGCTATTACTAACTCTATAAACGAATGTAAAAAATACTTCTGCTTCCTCTTTGAGTTGTCTTAATATGAGCGCAAGAATCACTCAATTTGGATATATGTGGCCTGAGATATAAATTTTTCACTGTCGAAAGGTCAATCTGAAGTTTCTGTGCAGTACCTCACTGTTTTTGGTAAAACGTCTATATCATATGATCTTGGAAATTTTCCATATTTTAACATAGGAAACTACTAGGAAATATCTTTCTAATGCTGTAGATTTCATAGAAAATGGAGTTGGGATGAATTTATAAAAATATTTGAACAGGTTGCCCCAATTAGCTGTGACAGCCCCGAGTTCGTATATGTAAAGAATAATTTCAGGCCAGTATGCACTTCTCCTGGCCATTAAATTTTACAGAGATATTTTACTATAAATTGAAAATAAGCTTCTAGTATGTATTATATTTTATGTTTATATATAGCAAAGGTATAAGTTATTATGTATAGTGTGTGACACTCAAAGCTTAAGTTCGAGATGTTACAAAACTTTTGACCATTTGTTGAAAATTTATTTCCATTAGAAACAGTTGTGAACAAGATTTTGTTTTCTGTACATGTGATAAGTGATGACTTGATAACTAGAGGCATACAATCTGAGACATCAGGTAATGAAACAATCGTTTGTGACCTATCTCCGTGGTATGTGTTATCTATGAACTCAATGATTGTCCGGCAGTGACATGTTTTAAACATCATAACACATGTCACTGTGACAAATTGGTAACATCGTGACCAATGTGTTTGCACATAGTAGTATGTATCCAAAGGTTTAGATCAACGCTTTTTTGACCTGTGACCTATTGTTTCAGGCATATGTGACATGTTGTTTCAATCATATGTGACCTGTGACCTATTGTTTCAGGCAAATGTGACCTCTTTTTTAGGCATATGTGACTTGTGACTTGATGTTTCAGGCATATGTCACCTGAGACATGCATAGTTTCTTTAATGAAAAATGATCATATTCGTTACTAAATACGAATTTCATTAATTTGTTCTACGAATTTCATTAATTTGTTCAACACCTGTACATATATTTGTGACCAAAAATCCAACTATGTGAATAAAAAATATAGTTGCTCAAACCTGTGACAAATCGGTCTTTAGCATCCAATTTAATATTCACAAATGTAAACGCATGTCTGTTACATTGACATCAACTACACCCAAAATATTAATGTGCTACTAATGACATCAAACGGATATAATAGTCTACTTCCACCCAAAAATGACACCATATTATCAATCTGCTGCAATGACAACTGTTTTTAGCTTCACTGCCTTTCTGGCCTCCTTGATCTCCTTATGTTTAAAGAGACATGTTGCAATGTCCAACCTCACTTGGCCAGCATCAAACATCATCGGCATAGACTTCATATCAATGTGAAACATGTATTCCGCAAGCTTAATCATAAAGATTCCGCAATCATGATTGTACATAATTTAAACAGCAACTTGTGAGAAATGAGATAGTAAGAGTAACATTAAACAACAAGATAATAAGTAACAAATGTACCCATTCTGTTGATGAGGTATATTATCAGCAACCAATATCGTCATCCCAGTAAATCGTCAGCGTCAGCCACTCTTTCCCATATGTCAAGTCTATTCATCAAATGGGGAATAATTCTTGCAAATGGTTCAATCCTTGAATTCACCATATTCTCATGATAGGTCTTGTAGCTAGAATGAAATACATAAAGGATACACTTTCTTATGTCAAGAAAGCCAAGCATCCAATGGGCACGATTGGTCGGCAAAATTCGCAACAGAACATAACAGAGATCTGCCCCAAGGATGATTGTATTCTATCCGACCACCTGTGGCTACTTCATAAATGTAGGAGTCTGTCATTATCACATTAGGATCTTTCAAGAACTAGGGAAACAAATTTTTTATCTTTGCTTGGAAAAATGTGTCTGTCGTTGTGGCACGTATTCTGGCAAACGGACTTCTTGTTGCAAATTGCTGTAGATAATAGAAACACACATCCATGTGCTGCCAAATTGAAAGGATTCATTAGAGTGTTATGTGACCAAATCAGAATAATGTGCGACCGTAATATGTGACCTAAGCCTAAAATTGTGACTTGTGTGATATGGACATAACTTTGTGAGCTGTGTCCTGAGCATATAAATGTGGACCTTGTCTAATTTCTGTGACCAATGTATATTAGTGTGACATGTAGCTTCTGCATTAAAATGTACCTATGACTTATGTGCATAATTGTGACTTGTGTGCATAGTTGTGACTTAGGAAATTCATTAGTATGCGACCTTGACCCATTTCATTGAACACAAGACATGATATAATAGAAAACATACCGTGCTGCTAAGAGATGAATCTGAACAAACAAGCTTATGCCACCATGTTTTTTACTTTACTATTATTGAACCAAATGCAAATGGAGGTAAGATCACATCATCTACATCGTTGAATTTTTTCCTACAATATAAATATGAACATGGAGACATGAGATAAAAAAATATAAGTGAATGTTTTGCGACACAATCATAGATTACAAAAAATGCACCAGTACGTACATGTTCTGTGGTTTGTAACCTTGGTTGAACCAGTTTTTAAACGCTACAACATCACTCTCATCGGCTGGCTTGTCATGGTTTTCAAACATGACCACAACATCTGAGTGCTTGAATAGTTTTCCAGCAACTGTGACGTATGGGGATTGTAGTAGCCTCATTGGTTTGGGAGCCATCTTAACATGCAAGTCGGACGACGATGCTGATGGAGGTAATATCTACAAAAGGACAAAACAAAAACTATTTATGTGCACATGGTTATTAATAGTACTTCCAATCTTGGGTCACAATAAAGCAATAACTAAGATTACACGTACAGTAATATTTATCCACAACACTTCGCACTCAGAAAAGTGATGTCACAAACAGGCAAGACTTGTGACCTAGATGAGACTGTTGTATTAAAACATGTGCATTCGGTCACAATTTCTAAAAAAACTAGGTCACAAACAACAATAGACTATCACAATTCCAAAAAACAAACTTACATTCTTCGGTTTCGACTTTCGTGGGTATACCGAAGGTCTAGGGATTTCCTCTTGAATCGTCTTTTCCACTTTCAGCCGCGAAGTACCATGGGTTTTCAGATTTTCTTCACGGCATTCCTTCGACATCTTCGACTTCTTTTTGGATCGTTGTGTGGTTTCAGAGTCTTCTCTAGTGTCGGATTGTGGCCCTCGATCACAACTTCTCGTAAGCACCATAACTTCTCTTCACCGTTCGCAAAATTTGAGACAAAGTTTTGGTCACAGTTCTTTCCTTCTTCCCCACGCCTTCACCGCCTCACCGCCTACACTTCTCCCATGAACAATGTATGCAATAATCGAACTGGGGTTTTCGTTTGATGTCAAAATGAAGAGAAATTGTGTAAGAATCAATTTGGGATTTTTAGGAATAGGAAGAGTTATGATGTTTAGCGGTTCTAGGCAGTTATAGATGTAGTTTACTTTTTTAAAACTCTCTCTCTCCAATCGTCCCCTAAAAACGGGTTGGTTATTATAATTAAAAAATAATTCTTTAATTCTTTAAAACTTGTTTTGTGAAAAATTAAACTTGAATCTGGATTTGTGAAAATTGAATCTTAAATACCTGTGTGGCTTTAATTTCCTAAAAAAAGTCCCAAGATTTTAGGGCTCAAGCCGAGCCTAGACCGGCCCATTCCCAAAAAATGGGACTTGGTCCGGGCTTTTGGCTTGAGCCTTTGTCGAGCCGAGCCAGCTCACAGACTTTTCGATTTTTATTTTTTATTTTTTTACTCAAATATATGAAAATGTGATCATTAATTTACAAACTACAAATTTAATTTAAAAACTAAAAAACTAATTATGCAAGTTGTTGAATTTTACAAAGGGCTGGCCACACAATCCCGAAGCTCTGAGCCAGTTCGACTCAAGCTTCTTTCGAGTTGAGCCATCAAGCGGTTGGACTCGTTTTCCACTAGTGGAATCATAAGTTCAGAATACATGTGGATGCTCATGTCAATATGGATCCCTTGATTCTTGATTTTATTAATTAGGAGAATCAATCTGAATTGGATCATTTATAAACTTGTGATTTTTATTTATGCCATCTATTTAAAAAATATATATTTTTAATTATTTTTACTGCACCATTTTTTTTATTTAGTTGTATGTAGAAGAAGAAGCAGTAGCAACTCCAAATTAAAGCATAGGATTTGAAGTGATTACGTTTTCCTTTATAAATATGGATTTTCTCATTGCATCATCTTTTAATCTTATTCTTTAATCGCTTCACTCGATTTCAACAGGTAGATTTACACACTAACACATTTATTGGATAGTTGTTGCTTTGTTGGCTTACTAATGAATTATTGTTGCCTTGTCGAATAATGTTGTTGCCTTGCTAGCTTTTGTTAGATTTTTGAATTGTAGAATTTGTTAACGTGTCCAGCTTTAGAAAAACATTATATGCTACATAGCATCTCAAACATGCCGTATCGGTAACTGAAAGCCCAAGATTGGTTAATCAAGAGGTGGTGAATTGCTTATTAAAACTTTTTCGTTAATAAATCAAGTTTTAATATGATAAACAAGCAAATAATAGAAGACAACTAAACACAAATAAGCAAGCAAGTGGAATAACTTAATTTGCACAAAGTAAAAACGTTAAGTAGAAAGGATAGAGAATGCAAATGATATATTTATGAAGGTTCGATCCAATGCAATGATCTACGTCTCCCGTTACCAAGTTTTCCAGTAAGAGCAAGGTCTTTTTAACTATATTGATTGACTTATGGTGCAATCCAACCCTTTACAATGCTTTCGGTGACTTACAACTAAGGAGCACTGATCTTTTTACAACGTTGAGCTTTTCGGGACCTCAACACAACCCACAATTCAAAATAAATTTACAAGTGAAATCTTCTCTTCTTAATAGATGATGATTCCAAAGTTGAGTACAAGAAGAGAAGTATGGTAACACTTTGATATATGGTAATGAATGAAGCTCAAAAGTTTGATTTGAAAAACTTTGATGAATGAGATGATTTCAAACTTGAGATCAATCAAAAAAATTCAAATATAGAATGACTTGATGATAATAAATGAGGTGAAAAATCAATGCAATTTTAGCTCACAAAAAACTCAATTGAATGTTCTTAAGTTGTTGTAATAAATGAGAAGTGAGTTGATATTTATAGAGATGAAAAACGCCAAAGTTTCTGTCAAACTGGATCGCCGGTCTAGTCGACCGCTAATTTCCGGATGACCAAAATGATCGTTTGTAGGAAAAAATCAGAAGTGAGAACGGTCAAATCGGACCGTTTGAAGCATGTACGGCCGGTTCGGCCGGTCGACCGCCCCGTGTTGTGGCGGTCCGACTTTTTGATTTTTTTTTTTTGCTATGTGACTTTTGAAAAATATGATCTTTTGATGAGCATCTTTCACTAACTTTTTTAACATGAAAGATTATTTTCAAAATTCAAAAGTTAGTCATCTTTGAAACACTTTTTGAATGCATAGAATAGTTTTGAGCTATAGTCATTCATACCATATATTGAGACGTTAGTATCTTTACATTTTTTGCTAAGAAAATAAGTATTTGATCTTGCTCCAAAGTCTAGTTCTTGATTTCTTGAATGTAGCTTCGACCTTTGACTTTCTTCAAGAGTTTGATTTGTGATGATAGATCTTGCTTTTTGACCGTCATTGATCAATTTTCTTTTGTACTTGTTGAAAAAATAAAGTCACTAGAATTCAACTTATTAGTGAATAAGATCAACTTGTTTGTTATAATCAAAACTTCGAGGTTTTAGATTAACCATGTCAACTGTAACATGTCAATTCGTTATTGTTTTAGCCCCCAACTAAATTTTTCGATCTATCTCCAACAATGCGTATTAGGAGAATGATCATATAATCAGGGATAAAGTCTGCAATTGACTAAAAATATCCAATCATTTTATGCTTGCTACATTTACACTAGACAACAAGTGAGACAAAGTGTAAATCATATGATATACATGGGCACACTCGACAAAAAAAAAATATGTAGCCAACCCCTAGTAAGTAATGAATAATGGGGAGCGCTCAATGGATAAAGATATATGATAAATAATCTTGACCCTTAAATAAATCTAATTTAGGGATATAGATCTAACTTTAAATGAAGCGCCACGAGTATTTTGAAGCACACGGGGCAGACGCAGAAGTTTAATATTGGGGGGCACAATCGAACTTACAAAGAAGTTGATAAAAATTTTACAATCGAAAATTTACGTCCAAAAAAATCATACCCCGTGTAATTTTACATCCGAAAATTTACATGGGATATCACTTTTTTGGATGTAAAATTTTGAAAATTTTCTAATAAAATGATGAAACTTACATTGTGAAATTTGTATCGTAAAAATAATAAATGTTAATGAAATAATTGGATTTTTTTAAAATGCAAGTTATAAGTTTTTTTAAAGACTCACATTTAACGCATTTTTCATTATTTTCGATATATTTTTGAACTATTCGATATGCCCATAATATAGTTCTGGAAATAAACTTCGAAATGATATAAGAAATTTGTAAATTCGATTAGCTTACGATCGTCAAAGAATTTTTAAAATTAATATATTATTGGAATTCAAATTTATTTTGATTGTCCATGTTTAGTGGAGATTAAAATCAAAATTTTAGTAAATTTTGATAAAAATTAAAAAGTTATGAATTCCATGAAATACGTTATTAAAATTAATTGTTAACTTTAATTTAGATTAAAATTAAAATTTCAATCGATACCAAATATGATTTAGAAGAAAAAAAAAAAAACAAACTCAAAATGCGAGGGCGCCTGCCCCCAGGAACCCCCGGGTCCGCCCATGACACGGGTCCAATGGGAGGCCTGTACTGAATGTAATCCCTTTTGATGATGAGTCGATGACGCTTTGGAGGAGCCTGCAAAGACTACAATTTTTTCATCTCCCGTCATTTTTTTAACGCTAGATCTATACCCTTAAATTAGATTAATTTAAGAGTTAACTACATTTGTCCATTGATCACGCCCCATGAAACTAATGAACATACTTTAAGCCCTTGTTTGGTGGGATTAAATTCTTATTTTTACTAAATTTTGATACAAGTGAATGAAATGTGTGGTTCTCATGAAATGTGTAGTTAAAATTAATTGTTGACTTTGACTTATATTAAAATTTTAATTTTAATCTCTACCAAACAAGGGCTAAATGTACCAATGCACAACATGATGAACGAGATAAAGGTCTATTCTCTAATGAAACAAAATTTTAAATTGTACAATCTCCATAATCCATAGTTCAATCATCAAACTATTATTTGAAATAATCCACAGTTTAATCATCAAATTATTATCTGAAATACTCCACAATTATAAGCGAAAATTGAGTATGGTGAAACTA
Organism: Fraxinus excelsior; assembly: GCA_019097785.1. Taxonomy (NCBI): domain Eukaryota; kingdom Viridiplantae; phylum Streptophyta; class Magnoliopsida; order Lamiales; family Oleaceae; genus Fraxinus; species Fraxinus excelsior. Next base: position 27,203,625 of record CM032637.1, on the reverse strand, counting down.
TAATTAATAGAATAATTCCTAATTATTTATCAACTATAGTAGTGCACAGAAACTGTAAATTCTATAATGACAAGAACAATGATACATAAATCTTACAAGTACAATGGTTAATAATATCAATAACATTTATCAATTAATATTGATAAAATAATTTGAAAACCACAAATAAAGAGAGGAAAGCAGAAGAAACAACATAGACAAACAAGAAGTCAAGAACACTAAATGAAATCATGGTTGTACAGTACAGACTTCATGCACAGCACCTGCATCGAAGTTGGTTTAGACTGAGCTCCCATATCTCGAACTGCGGACTGTATAAACTCAGAGGAGTAAGTAAGAATGTAGATAAAGACAACAGAGCCAAAAAACGAAAAATGGAAAGGTTAACAAAAGAAAATGGTACCAGTAAATGATTGAAATGGACAACTTTGAAACTTGGCACATTTAGTACTTCTTAATATATAACTTGAAGGCATCGCTCCCCCAATCCAAATGTTTCTCTTCAATTTTCTTTGCTGATTCTACAATTGAATCACTACAGCCATGCAACTCGATGGATTGAAGAGTTGAAATTTCTCCAAAACCACTAGAGATCTCATCCAGCATTCCAAACGAAATGACTAGGCGCTCAAGTCCTGGAAAGTGGATACGGTCAGCTCTCCAGTGCTTCAGATGAATGCCGGATAACAGCAAAAATTTTAATTTGAGAAATTCTCCTTCATTTGGTTCCCACTCTAGTCCACTAAAGGCACAGTTTTTCAATTTCAGCACTTCAAGATTTGGCACCTTACCAAGAATTGTCGATTCTTCGGGATGAAGTTCCATGCCTTCTAAAGTCAACTTTTTGAGCGACGTTGGAAAAGTGATATGCACTAGGAAACTGGGGAACATATATGGAAGACAAAACTTTAATGATTCAAGTTTAGTTAGACGTACAAGATTATTGATACAGTATTTTTCCCAACAGACCTTCTCAATAGAATCATAATTGATAGCCAATTTCTGTAGATTTGGAATTCTTTCAAGGATCTCCTCCGTCAACCTAAAATTATATATCCTCGAGAGGGTTTGTAGATTTTCTAGAACAACAATAGAATTTTCTTCCCCCTTAATTTCTGAAATAGGAGGATCAGGAAGATGTGCAGAAGCATTCCATATGACATGTCTTAATTGTTTCATCTTCCATATTTCTGGTGGTAGTTCAATGCACCCATAATCATCCAAAGAAACTATTGTTTGTAGATTCCGAAGTTTATTCATTGATGCAACGAAGTTCTGAGGGAAATTATTGTAGCAAAAGATGTACCGCAAGTTATCCAATGCTTCCATTCTTAGGCGAGGATGAATTCCATCCATATGCAGTACTTTAAGTGGCCTAGAATTGATACAAACTTCTCTAGATGAAGGACCGCTGAGTTGCTGACTCTGAGATGATATTGTCATGCATTCAAACAGGAAGGACCGTTGAGTTGCATGGTAAAATTGCACTCTGTCTGAAAATGATAGAGAATTCTCCTTAACATGAATACTTACACGGCACATACAATCTTTAATGTCACGATCAATATCACGGAGTCTCCTTTTCTGGACCTCGAAAAAATTCTCCTTTTCAGCTTCTCGGACACAAAGGTCCCGTAAGAGATCATGAATTCTACAGGTTTTAATTTTTCCATTAGAACCTTTCTTTTGAACCAAAATAAGACTTCTTTGAACAAGATCCAAAAAGTAATCCTCTCCCACATCTTCCAACGTTTTAGAGCATGCTGGTTTGAGGATTCCCTCTGCAACCCACAACTTCATAAGGTCCCTGACTTTTATTTCAAAATCTTCTGGAAAAATTCCCATATATAGGAAACACCCTTTCAAATGATAAGGCAAATATTTGTAACTCAAAGAAAGTATCTTAGAGCATTGCTCATCATTTGAAGTTATTTCCGAACTTAAATTTTCTGCAATACTTCTCCAGTAATGTGGTGTTTTAGTGGCCTTTGATAGGAGGCCCCCAATCACAACAACTGCAAGTGGAAGTCCCCGACAATTTTGGGCAATCTGCTTGCCGATTTTTTCCAATTCAACAGGGCAACAACCTTCTCCAAACACCTTCTGACAAAATAAATTCCAACTTTCTTCGTCATTCAGAAAACGCACATGATAAAGAGGAGAACCAGAGCTGATATAATTAGCCACATTCTCTAGCCTAGTAGTCAAAAGGATTCGACTTCCAGTTTTGTCTTCTGGAAAATATATTTTCACACTGTCCCAGGCCTTGATATCCCACACGTCATCCATTACAAAAAGATATCTCCTACCCTTTAGGTTCCTATACAGAAGTTCTTCTAATTGGTCAATTCTCTTTTCATTCCTCGCTCCAATTTGTATTTTCATGGAATCTAAGAGGCCTAGTAGGATTTCTCGCACGCTATATTCTTGAGATACAGTGAGCCAAGCACGATTGTGAAAATGATACTCAATATATTTATCAATGTAAACTTTGTGAGCGAGTGTAGTCTTACCGATGCCACCCATGCCGACTATTGAGACAACATCAAGTTTTGATGAACTTCCAACTAGACGATCCTTGATCTCCGCCAATGCATCATCAAGACCAACCATAGTGCTCTGACCCCAAGAATCTGGTCTTATTGAACCAACAGGCAATGAGGTGTTGCACTCCAAATCTTCCTGTATGCCACTCTCATCCTCAATCTTCTCTGCCCTTGTCTTTATGGAATCAACTTCTTCAATTAGTTTTGCTATTTCATGGAATGAAGTTGTAAAGATGTCATCACAATCACTTACTATTTCTTCATCGAATAAAGTCGAAATTTCGTCACCACTAAGACTTGCAGATTCTTCAATTAGTTTCAAATCTTCATGGAATGGAGCCTTAAAGATGTCACCACGATGACTTGCAGATTCTCCAAAAACTCGATCTGCAATGCAGGACTCTTCAAAAACTCGATCTGCAATGCAGGATTCAATGATATCTTCAGTTTGACATGCTGCATAGCTGATCTTTCTCTCCAAACATTCGATTGAATCGATGTTTTCACATGGAAAATTATCAAGAAAAACTTGCAAGTAAACAACTTTTTTGAGGAGGGATTCGATTTGTTGTTCCTCGCCAGGAAGAAGATGCGAACAATCATATTTCAGGGTGCGCTGTAGAACGTGAGTAAGAGAAAGAAGAGCAGCATAAGCCATTTCTGTTCTCTCCTATCACAGCTTGAAAGAGAGAAAATTGAAGTAAAATGAAAGCAATCAGGATATGTTCCACGCAACACAGTATACAATAAAGCTAATAGGCGTCTTCCACTAAATAGCCTGTCTGGTTCAGTGACAGGAAATAAGTGACCTGTCTGGTTTTTTTTTTTTTAAACCTCCCAATCAAACGTTGTTTCCTGTTTTTAAATCCATTAGTGTAGCATTGCTCGCTTTTGCCAATTCATGCACGCAATGATCAGTCCAATAAAAATAAAAATAGATTAAGCCTTTATTAGTTTGTAATTTAAGCTATTTCTCAACAAAAAGACATAATTGACAAAATGTTGCTGTCATATTACAAGACGAGTTGTGGAAAGGGAAAAGTACAAACAAACAGACAAATGTTAACAAGGATTAATCCATGTTTACAGAAAAATTTTGACAGAAGCTTTACACCCCCTCGTGGGGCTCACCGAATTAAAAAATGAAAAAAATAAAAAATAAATTGAACCTAAATTGTGAGTGTCTGAATTTTTTTTGTGAAAAACATTATGTACGGGAAGCATGATTAGCAAACGCGTTACATTCTTACTGGATTCATTGAACCTCCAGTGGACCCTGTATGATAAACCATTATTTTTTAATTAATTGAACCTCTATAATTAAATTATAATGATCCAATAGGAGCAAAAAAAAAAAAAAAAACGAGTTCAGTGACTCGCATGAAATTAGGATTAATGTAAAGAAAAAATGATCTCATTTTAACCTCTAATGTATGCTCGTTGAAAACTCTGTCTGCATTTTTCATACATGTATAAATGAGGAATTGTAGTAGTTTCACAATAATTGTAAAATCTTGTCAAAGATGATTCTTCATTGTTCTAAGCACATCAAGAGGCTCACGACATTTTGTCATAAAGTTGTAAAAATAGAAAGCATTGAATTTACCTATGTACGGTTTCATTTGATGTTTCTAATTTTAAGAGAAAAATTTCTGAGTGAGAATTTTTTTAGTATAAGAGAATGAATTTTGTTTCGTTTCTAAATAATGTCTTTTTAAGAAATAAAATAAAAATTATTGCACGAATTTTGAATTATTTAGATACTACAATCGAATCAGACAATTAAGACAATTGAATTTTTGCACGCATTTGGACAAAATAAACAAAATGAAGAGAGTTTCTAGACACTCTATTCTTCCTATCTAGAAAATATTTTATTAAATGACAATGCAGTAATTTGCTTGACTGAAAAACTATTTAATAATTTTTTTTTTTTTTAATGAGAGACAAATTTCATTCAAAAAAATTGTTTAGTTATAAATATTTCAATTCTAGTAGATGGAGTAGTAAATTCTTGTTTGGGGGAGAGGGGACGGAGTGGATTTTATGTCTATAGCTAAGCATTAGTGGAAAAATATTAGTAGTAAATTCAAGTCACCCAACTACGTTGTTAGTTAAAACTTGACCACTCTTGTGTGATTGTAAAAAAAAAAATATAAACTGATTCAAATTTTAGAAAGAAGTAAAAAAGTGCACACGAAAATCTGAATAAAAATAAAGATGTAAAAAGAATTTATTTTGTCAAAGAGTTATATATAAAAATCATGCAGTTTTCCTTTCCTTATTACAATATAAAAGAGGCAATCTCAAGATTAGTATTCCCACAACAATGATTCAATTCATTTCCATTTATTTATTTATTTTTGACTTTGCTTCTGGGAACAAAACGGCATCGCTTTATTTACATTCAAGGCTCTCGTACGAAAATCTTCTTTCACATGCCTCTCTCCATATGCAATTTGTGACGTGAGATCTAATTTCTCGATCACTTGAAAATATTGATTGAAGTAATAAATCTCTTTGGGTAAATAACACAGAACATCCCTATCTTTCAATGTAATTGTACAAAATATCCCTACGTTTCATTTTTTGGCATTTTCATTTCTACGTTCCATATTTCATTACACTAAAGGTCCTCTTCAACCATTTTTTCAATAAAATGATAATTTTACCCTCCTATTCAAATAAAACAAAAAGAAAAAAGATGAATAACCAACTGAAATTATAGTCCTTAAATTTTTAAAAAATTACAAAGAAATCATAAATTTTCCACCACCACCACTTTCACAACCTATCAAGCTGCCATCTATAGATCCACATAGCACCACATTTCGACTACCATGCCCACCGGACTCCACCACCTCCAACCTCGTTTCACTCCTCCACCATCCTCCGCCACACGAATTTGAAGATTTGAGCATTAAGACCCACCAATTTTGGTCAAATAGCTCTCTCCATGCATCGCGTCCGTGGAGAGTTTTGGACCAAAAATTGAAACGGTTGGAGGGATAATTCGTTCAATTAAATTTATAAACATTGTTGTTTGGGTTTGTTGATGGTTCGATTGATGCCAATTTGAGGATTTAGTATTGTAGGATGCATGAATTGAAGGAAAAGAGTTGAACAAAATGGACGTTGTCACTGTTGAATATCTAGATTAGAGTAGAATGATTTGAGGCAGGCTTAATTAACATAAGCCCATGTATAGGTTCGTCGAGGTGAGGGGTAATCGTCGATGGTGGTGCGTGCTGTCGGTGGCACCGAATGTGAGGTTGTCGTGAAGGGTAGTATATGGCAGTTTGGTATTTTAGGTTGCAAATGTGGCTATTTTCGACAAGTTTTGTCACCAATACTATGGGCGAGGATGTTGAGGAGAGTGAAGCGAGGCTAGTGGTGGTGGAGTTCGATGGGCGTTGCGGCCCAAAGGTGGTGCTATATGTATCTATAGGTGACGACTTTGTATGGTTGTGAAAGTGGTGGTAGTGAAAAATTTAGGACTTATCTGTAATATTCTAAAAAAATTAGGACTATGATTCAATTAGTTGTTTATTTTTTCTTTTCTTTTTGTTTCATTTGAATAGGATGGTAAAATCGTCATTTTATTGGAAAAATGGTTGAAAATGACCTTTTGCGCAATGAAATGTTGAAGGTTGGGGTGAAAATGCCTAAAATTGATATGTATGGACATTTTGCACAATAACATTGAAAGGTAGAAACATTTTGTGCTACTTACCCTAATCTCTTTTAATGTCATAGCTCTTAAGTAGTTTTAAAAATTTCTAGGATTTAATATCTCCTTTTTATTTAATAGTAGTTGTAGCGACCAAAAATATACTTTCGTTTATTTCATTTTCGCACATTTTGTTAATTTTGAGATATTAAGGGACTATTTTTTTTAAAAAAAAATTAAGTTTTGACGTCAAAATTCTATTTATTTGGTCAATTAATCAAGTATTAATTGAGTACGAATTTCCCTAATAATATTGGGCTCGTGTTTTTGCTAGCATTAAATGGCGCATTTTGAACTCGGGAAAAAGTTATTGGAAAATTTCATATCTAAAAAGATTAAGTATTATCCATTTTGAAATTAAGAAACGCTGTTTAAAACTTCAAAAATTAGATATTAATTAAAGTTCATTTATGAATTAATTAACTACAAATATATTTTATTAATTAAATATATTAATGTCATAATTTTATACCATTTGGTTACAAATTATCAAATTAATTGGTCATAAATTATTTTTCGATCACGATTCAAAAAATTTATAGGTCATAAATTATTTTATGGTCACAAATAAAAAATTTTATAGGTCAATTTTTTCATCAGTAACAAATCACAAATTTTATAAGTCATAATACAAATTTTTAGGTCGCATATTAATTAATTGATCATAAGTTATCGGTCACATATTATTTATTATTCACAAAATATCGAAATATGGTAGGACGAAAAGCAAAGGACAAAGAAGAGCAATCAAGACCCAAAATATCAATGCAACTCGTACGGTGCGATTCCGTTTGTTTTGGAAACTAGATTTGCGTTCAGTCTGAGTCTGTTTGTAACTACTGTTACTGTTACCCAGGAATATAAAACCCATTGGCTGCATGAAGTTTAAACTTAAAACAAATAAAGAGGAAAACCCCTTTTTTTCCGTAAAAGATGCATCACAGTTGAACTAAACTTGTAAAATCATCACATTTATCAAAGTTTCTCATTTCTCTCTTAGTACTTAATTTATTATAATCATCCATTAAAAGAGAGACATTTCTTGAGAAAATTGTTGAATATACATTGTATTTATCTCTTCATCTTCTCATTAAAACACTTTGATTGATTGAATCTAGATTATCATATTCATCAAAGTTTTTCATCTAACACTTGAGCTATCATTTATTATTATTCATTGAAGTGTTATCCTCTGTTAGTACTTAATTTGTTTGTATTGTTTATCAAGAGAGGAATTTCATTGTAAAATCACTTTGATAAAGTGTGGGTCGTGTTCAAGTTCTTTAAAGATCAACATTGTATAAGGACTGGTGCTCCTTGTTGTCAGTCACCGTGTAAGTCATATTGAGGTCACGTATAGCTCAATATTGTGGGTCGTGTTGAGATCCCATAAAGCTCAACATTGTATAAGGATCGGTGCTCCTTATTTGTAAATCACCTAAAACGTTGTAAAGGATTGTATTGCACTATAAGTCAATCAACATAGTGAAAATGCATTGCTTGTGCTAGAAAGCTTGGTAACAGATGACGCAGATCATTGCTTTAGATCGACCCTCCACAATTATATCGTTTCCATCATATATCCATTTTCCTTATTGTTTTTATATTTGTGCTTATTAGTTGAATTAATCTATTTGGTCTTTACTTGCTTGAATTTAAATCAATTCTTCGAAAAAGTTTTAAAAACCAATTCATCACCATCTTGATTAGTTATTCTTGGGCTAACAAATATAACTCGAGACATCATATTATAACAATTCTGTCTCCATGAATTTAAAAGACCTTTTATAATATGGGAATTTTTTTCTTTTTATGATATTTCTAGGTTTGAAATTTGAAATTGTTTTGTGGGTTTTTGAATCTGAGTGTGTATCTTAGTTTTTGATTTCTTTAACGAAAGAAGGGACCAAAAATAGACAAGAAAAGCAAAAGGATCCTTTTTTCCCATTCAGAGCACATCGAGAGTGTCACGTTTTGGGACCTTCTGTCAAAAAGTTGTTAAAAAAAAAAAAAACAAGAAGAAGAAGCATTGCTGAAATTACCGACGTACCCTTTCATTTAATATTTCTAAATTTAAGAAAGAGAAAATTTTCCATTTTCCGTGTGCGAATATTTAAGTATAAATAATGAATTTTGTTTTGTTTGGTGTGGGGGTGGGGTGGGGTGGGGGTGGGTTAAGAGTTGGAGACATGTACCAAAGAATATGAATAGGGTTTAGGTATGGAAAAAGTCTCAATTCCAATATTCTATTCAATCAACAATTTCTTCTTCCCTATCTAATCGACACGTGTCAACCTATCCCATTCATATCCCAAAATCAAATCAAATAAATCATTTGAAAACAAAACTACCAAATCAAAACCACCACTTTTCCAACATCCCACACGAAGCCACCCCTAGCAATTTAATATTTTATTTGAACCATAATCAAAATACTAACAACTTATATAAACCGTAATATCTTGGTTTTAACTTATGCAAATTAATATTTTCTCGAACCTAAAATGCATAATTAATTACAAGCTATCCAATGAGTATAATATTGATATACTAACTCTAGCTCTATTGAAAACTAAGTATTTAACCCAAACAAAGTTGAATTAACATATGTATCACTTTAGTCCCCAAATTTCAAATTTTAAATATATAGCATATAGCCCAAATAAAATTTTATTCTATAAAATCTTCTTGCTGCTACATAGAGAGCTAGTTCAAAAAACATTGAAGGGGATGAGGCTAAAGTCTATTACAATCCAGATCACCTATAATGAAAACCTACCCTTGCAATTGGAGATCTCACGGACAAGATTCAATGGGACAACAAAGTTATTGGAGTGATATGTAGGAGTACTACCTTGGATATATTCCAAACCCCTCTCTACGATGTGTAGTACCAACGATATATAATTAGAGGATGAGGTCATGCTCTTATTGATTACTATAGCAGATATTCAATGGGGTGTTTAAAAAAGGTGCACTTGATAGAAGTACATATTTGAGTGTGCAAGTGGGATCGCTTCCTATGAGAATTGAGGCTAATTCTCAAGAATACTCAAATAAACTAGGAAAGTTCACAGCCAAAATGAACACAATCGCAAGAACTCGATCATTTTTTAGAAGTTATGTGCGTGTTATATTGTCTCAGTTTGAAACCATAATCGTAGAGTTCAAAACATGGTTCACTCTACCGTTAACAAAACTCGTGTCGATAGACACCTAAACCTATGTGATTCTAACATTCTCTAAAATAATATTTATATTTATCTTATTTATTTCATGTGGGAGATTGTTAGATATTTATATAATAAAAAAATTATTTGAAAGAAATAATTAAGTTAGATAAGTGCCCGATAGATGAAAAAGTGTGGAATTTGTATGGGAGGTCGGGGGTTCGATTCGCATCCCACACGATTATTAAAAGGTCTTTGATTTGACCTTGGGGCACTGGGCTTCCTTGATTAAAATAGCATTTTTATTTTATTTTTTTATCATTTTCGGATTTATTTATTTATTGGTCAATCTAGCGTATAATATGACGGCTATTAACCCATAAAAATTGGTATAATGGACCCATAAAAAGTGCAATCATGATGGAGACAATTATCACTATTGTGGCTATATAAACATATGTATGCTATTTGAAAATGAAATATCATTTTCATATATAGTGATTCTTCATATTTGACATTACTTTTATTTTATTTATTTTTTCTCGAGTATGCTTTAGAGTTTTGAAAACCTTTTTGTGATTGAAGCACAAGTATTTTGATCATTGTATTCTGGGATTGTTTATCTAAAGAGGTCGCATCAATTAACAATGGGCAATTTCACTTTAAGATATCATGTTGTTACGAGACACGATCACTCAATAAGTTTTCTTTAAAAGTGCACAGAAAAGTTACTACAACTAATTAATTTACAGTATCCCTCATGCCTCCCCTTCTCATCGTCTTCCAATTTCTCAATCATGTGGTCGCCTGCATCACCATCCTGCTATAGTTTCAATCGATCTAAAATAACATGTAAATTATTATAAGAGTGAGTATTTAAAAATAATTAGCAGAATACGTGGAATTTTCATGCACGATATTAAGAGTTGGAGACGTTACCACAAGAATATGAATAGGGTTTAGGTATGGAAGAAGTCTCAATTCCAATATTCTATTCCATCAACAATTTCTTCTTCCCTATCTAATCGACATGTGTCAACCTACCCCATTCTTATCCGAAAATCAAAGCAAATAAATCATTTTAAAACAAAACTACCAAATCAAAACCACCACTTTTCCAACATCCCACACGTGGCCACCCCTAGCAATTTAATATTTTATTTGAACCATAATCAAAATACTAACAACTTATATAAACCGTAATATCTTGGTTTTAACTTATTCGAATTAATATTTTCTCGAACCTAAAATACATAATTAATTACAAGCTATCCAACGAGTATAATATTGATATACTAACTTTAGCTCTATTGAAAACTAAGTATTTAACCCAAATAAAGTTGAATTAACATATGTAGCACTTTAGTCCCCAAATTTCAAATTTTAAATATATAGCATATAGCCCAGATAAAATTTTATTCTATAAAATCTTCTGGCTGCTACATAGAGAGCTAGTTCAAAAAACATTGAAGGGGATGGGGCTACAGTCTATTACAATCTAGATCACCTATAATGAAAACCTACCCTTGCAATTGGAGATCTCACGGACAAGATTCAACGGGACAACAAAGTTATTGGAGTGATATGCGGGAGTACTACCTTGGATATATTCCAAACCCCTCTCTACGATGTGTAGTACCAACGATATATAATTAGAGGATGAGGTCATGCTCTTATTGATTACTATAGCAGATATTCAATGGGGTGTTTAAAAAAGGTGCACTTGATAGAAGTACATATTTGAGTGTGCAAGTGGGATCGCTTCCTATGAGAATTGAGGCTAATTCTCAAGAATACTCAAATAAACTAGGAAAGTTCACAGCCAAAATGAACACAATCGCAAGAACTCGATCATTTTTTAGAAGTTATGTGCGTGTTATATTGTCTCAGTTTGAAACCATAATCGTAGAGTTCAAAACATGGTTCACTCTACCGTTAACAAAACTCGTGTCGATAGACACCTAAACCTATGTGATTCTAACATTCTCTAAAATAATATTTATATTTATCTTATTTATTTCATGTGGGAGATTGTTAGATATTTATATAATAAAAAAATTATTTGGAAGAAATAATTAAGTTAGATAAGTGCCCGATAGATGAAAAAGTGTGAAATTTGTGTGGGAGGTCGGGGGTTCGATTCGCATCCCACACGATTATTAAAAGGTCTTTGATTTGACCTTGGGGCACTGGGCTTCCTTGATTAAAATAGCATTTTTATTTTATTTTTTTATCATTTTCGGATTTATTTATTTATTGGTCAATCTAGCGTATAATATGACGGCTATTAACCCATAAAAATTGGTATAATGGACCCATAAAAATTGCAATCATGATGGAGACAATTATCACTATTGTGGCTATATAAACATATGTATGCTATTTGAAAATGAAATATCATTTTCATATATAGCGATTCTTCATATTTGACATTACTTTTATTTTATTTATTTTTTCTCGAGTATGCTTTAGAGTTTTGAAAACCTTTTTGTGATTGAAGCACAAGTATTTTGATAATTGTATTCTGGGATTGTTTATCTAAAGAGGTCGCGTCAATTAACAATGGGCAATTTCACTTTAAGATATCATGTTGTTACGAGACTCGATCACTCAATAAGTTTTCTTTAAAAGTGCACAGAAAAGTTACTACAACTAATTAATTTACAATATCCCTCTTGCCTCCCATTCTCATCATCTTCCAATTTCTCAATCCTCTGGTCGCCTGTATCACCATCCTGCTATAGTTTCAATCGATCTGAAATAACATGTAAATTATTATAAGAGTGAGTATTTAAAAATAATTAGCAGAATACGTGGAATTTTCATGCACGATATTAAGAGTTGGAGACGTGTACCACAAGAATATGAATAGGGTTTAGGTATGGAAAAAGTCTCAATTCCAATATTCTATTCAATCAACAATTTCTTCTTCCCTATCTAATCGACACGTGTCAACCTACCCCATTCATATCCGAAAATCAAAGCAAATAAATCATTTTAAAACAAAACTACCAAATCAAAACCACCACTTTTCCAACATCCCACACGTGGCCACCCCTAGCAATTTAATATTTTATTTGAACCATAAGAGTGAGTATTCAAAAATAATCAGCAGAATACGTGCAATTTTCATGCGGAAAAATTCATTCTACCAGAACTATTCACTTACAGAATAATTCCCGAAAGAAAAATTTCCTAAAATACCCTCCTACACAAGATTTGTAACCAAAGCCCTTATAAGAATATAGGAAACTTCAAGTAAGTCCCCAAGAATTTATAAACAAGAAATTTTACTCCAAAAAATATTGCATCCTATGAGAAGTCCTAAAACTCATAGAATTAGCAAAAATTGTAAAAAATTAAGATATAGATTAACTTTAAGATTTTATATTTCCATAATTAACAATAGATTAAAATTTCCTGAGTTAAGAAATTACCTAGAATATACAACTATCTAAATCTAAAATTAAAATTATGCCGCCTCAGCGTACCCTGACGCAAATGGTATCAGAGCTAAGTTACGAACCTAAAATAATGATGAACATAATGAATGAAAAAATATAATTGAAGAATTTTTGGAAAAAGTAGGAAAACATAAAAAACCGAGTTATCCTTATTTACCTAAAAATAGTACAAATAAAAGTTTTGAAGATGTACACAAAAGATTGGAAAATTTAGAATGTAATCTACAAATAGGAATACTCTTTTAAATAATAATCTTAAAGGAAAATATAGGATTATAATTAATCCACATTTAGATTTTAGGATAACACAAAAAGATGAAAATAAAGGAAAAAATTCATGAGATAAATCAATATATGATTACAGAAGTTGAAGAATTAGAACAAAAACTTTTAGAATCTACTGGCGAAGAATATAATGAATATAAAAGACAGTTAGATGAATTAACTGAAAAAATGGAAAATATAAAGATGAATACTAATCCATCATCTAGTTACAGTATAAAATCAGAAGACTTTAGTAGTGATGAAGAATATGAAAAATGGCTTCCTCATCACCCAATACCTAATAAAGATGGTATTAATCAATATAGGAAAACACAAAAAAGATATACTGAAAATGTGAGAAAACAATCTGTAAAAGAAATAAATCCTATGAAATCTTACAATGAACCAATCCACGTAACAAGAATATGGTTAGATCTTGATTGTGTAGATAAAGATAGCTATAGAAACATGGATAAAAAGTATAGACTTAGCTATACAATTTAATAAATGGGAAACATATACGACCTTTGGATTTATAGAACATACATTCAGAGGAATTACATCTGAATGGTGGAGAAAATTACCAGAAAATATAATAGGAAGAATAAAGTATGGAGAAAATACTGTTGAAGTATTAGATAATAGGAATGCCCTGTACGAACCAAATATACAAAAAATATTAAAAAGACTTGAAAGAGTCTTAAGAACAGAATTCTTAGGACATAAATTCAGTTCTGATGAAGAATCTAGAAAACAAGAAGAATATAATGTAGGAATAATAGCAATGGAAAATTTAAGAATATGTGATATGTGTGAATTAGATAGATATACGTGTAGATTTGAAGAAATATATTACGTACTAAACCTAGGAGATTACCAAGAAAATAAACCAATGTTAAGATCCTATTTTAAAAAGTTACCATTTCCCTAGGGAATTAAGTTATTAAAAGAATATAAAAAAATATTACCAACTGGAGAAGAAGAAGGTATAAAAATAGACAGTCTTGGAACTATAATTGAATTTACAAAACGAATGATAAGTACTTGATGTAGAGAAATTTTAGAAAATAAGAAAATATATAAGATAAGAAAAAAAATTTGTGTTGCCACAAAAATTTAGATCAAATTGAACAATTTGGATGTTACAAAAAGAAATATAAGCCATATAAGAAATATAAAAGAAAATTCAAAAACTATAAAATGTTTAAGAAAAGAAGCTTTAAACCGCATAAAAAATATTTCAAGAAAAGAAATTAGACTGGAAAGCCCAAACCAAAATATATCAAGAAGTGTAAATGTTTCATCTGCAATGAAGAAGGACATATTACCTCTCAATGTCCTAAAAAGAAAGATAAATATAATGTAAAAACTCTTAGAATTTATGAAGAATTCAAAGATGGCAGTGATATAGAACCAATTGAATACTTTGAAGATTTAAGTAGTGAATGCAATAACATTTATGAATTAGATACATCTTCATCAGAAGAAGATTCTGAAGAGATAGTATATATGAATCAAGAAATAGAAGTAGAAACAATTGAGGAAGTTGAAGACTCGATAGAAGGTATAAATAAGGAAATTACCTTTGATATTAAAAAATACAAAGGAATAACCAAAAAGATACTAGATTTACAAGAAAAATATGTATTCCATCAAAGATTCTTAGGAATACTACCAAGAGTAAATAAAACAATTGTAAGTATGAATTATATAGAAATACCTATTTATATAGAAGATATAATGGGAAAAACAAGAATTCCTATAATCACAAAAGAATGGATATAACAAAAGTTATCCAAAATACTAGAAAATGTAAGAAGCAAACTGAAATGTATTGAGATAGGAGGAATACAAGTTATGGTAAAATGATACTTTAGAGAAGGTATGAATATACCAATAGAAATATATTGTATGGATAATAGAATCTTACAAGATCCTGTAGATGTCATATTAGGAACTATTGTAGGAAATCTAGTTTATCAAAAGATAATATTCAAAGTAAAACCAAACTATGATATTTCAATAATTGATGAAAATATAGATCAAATTTTCAATCTATACTATAGAATTGGAAACTTAAAAATGCCACAAAAAAGTAAAGCTATTAGTATTAGCATAAAATCAATTTTTGCTTTCAGTACTAGCCATCATAACAATCTAAAGAAAATAACTGATAACATTATTATACATAAAGATTTTAGAGAATTGGCTGAATATATACCTCCTAGAAAATATCAAGAACATGAAGTAACTATACCAGAACAGATAAAGCTTGATTTTCACAAACAAGCAAGAGAAATCAATTCTGAAGGGAAATTGATAAGAAGAAATAGTATCAGCCTAGAAGGAGATAATCTTATTGCAAGATTCCCCTCCAGACAAGGTTCTAGGATAAGAAAACCTTTAAGTATTACTGAACCAACAAGTTCACAATATTATATCAAAACTAGATATGTTAACCAAGAAGGATACAAGAAAAATCTTCTTGTCCTTATAGATATTGGAGCAGATAAAAGTCACATAAATGCTAAATTTGTTAGCCACTTAATAGATTTTGAATTACCAGAACCATATATGTTTAAAGATTATTTGGGAAATAATCTTGAAATAAGGAAATATGTGAAATTCCTTCTTATATTTATAGGAGAAGATCAAAAAAAATTTACTAAAGAAATAATTCTATATAAAGATGAATTATATGGAATCAATCGTTCACCTATAATGTTAGGGATAAACTTCCTTACAAAATTTGTCAAGGATATTTAAAAATAACAGTTGATGATAATCCAATCATCATATCAAGAATAGATGAAAATATGAAATCATTGTTATCATGGAAAGATTAATAAGTACTAATCCCATGAGTCCACATATTGAAATTATACTCAATATAAAAAATTACTGCAGAGCCAAGTTTCATGCATACTTAAATACATGAAGTACAATAAGTTTGTGCTTGCTAAATGTATTACCATCTAAATACTGGAAATATGATTCAAAAAAGGTTGTCACCGCTACAACAGCAGGTAGAAATAAGATAATATATAGCAAATATGCTACACAAGTACATTTTCTAATATCCTTTAGAGAAGTATTTGTTGATACAATATATATGTTAACCACAATTGGATGTGATATTTTATTAGGACAAAACTTCATACTAAAATTTGAACCATTTATACAATATATATATATATACACACACACAACTCCTTGTGCACATAAGATATTTACACCAAAAATCACTAAAACTATTAGCATAGCGTACAAAGAAATTAAACATCAGAACTCCTCAACCCAGCGTGGTGGATGTTGGAGTACAAAAAAATTCAAACCAATTACAGTTCTGAAAATGACAACAGAAAATTAGTTAGAAAAATTGAAAAAAGAAATCTCTGAAACCTATTCTGAAAATCCATTAGAAAAATGGAACACAGATAAGTTAAAAGTAAAGATAGAACTAATTAATCCAGACACTATAGTAAGGGTTAAACCAATGAGATATAGTGTAGAAGACCAAAATGAATTTAAGGTCCAGATAAAAGAATTGCTAGATGCTAAACTAATTAGGCCTAGTAAAAACCCACATAGCAGCCCAACCTTTATGGTTAGAAAACGTAGTGGAAAGGGTAGTGTTCAAAAACTAACATTCTATGAACACTACATTATGAGAAAACAGGCCAGACTGATTTATGGGACCTATCTCTGTACCAACTATATATGGTTTCAGTTATTATCTTCTCATTACTGATGATTTTTCACGAAAAATTTGGATTTTCTTATTAAAATCTAAACTGATACGTTTTTAATTTTCAAATAATGGAGTCTATTAATTGAAAATCAAACTAATAAGAAGATAAAAAATTTAAGAACTGACAATGGGCTTGAATTCTGCAATTCAGATTTTGATCAATATTGTTCTAAACAAGGGATTTTGAGACATAAGACAGTCAGCTATACTCCTCAGCAAAATGGAGTTGCTAAGAGATTAAATAGAACCATTCTTGAAAAGACTAGATGCATGTTAATTAGTTCTGGTCTTCCGAAAATCTTTTGGGGAAAGGCTGTAAAAACAGTTTGTTATCTCATAAATAGGTGCCCTTCCAGCTCTCTAAACAATAGAATTCTTGAGCAAATATGGTCTAGTACATTACCAAACTACTCCTACTTTAGAACCTTTGGATGTGCAGTATATGCACATCATACAGATTTAAAATTGGACCATAGATCATTGAAGGGTGTGTTCTTAGGTTATGGAGAAGGAGTTGAAGGTTATAGAGTGTGGTTAAGGGATATGAGAGGTTACAAAGTGATAACTAGTAGATCTGTGATCTTTAATGAAGGTGAGCTTTCTTGTCTTAGTGACAAATTTGGTGAAAAGATAGGAAAAGATGACTTTGTTATCACTGAGATAAATCAGAATAGAGAGACTGAAAATGATCAGATTTAGTTTGAGGTGGAGCCACATGAAATGGAACCTCAAAATACCTCTGATGTTGAAATTATAGAAGATAATCAGCATCTGGAGCCTGCAAATGACTTGCAGGACTACCATCTTGCTAGGGATAGAGAAAGGAGGGAAATAAGGCTTCCTTCCAGGTATCATATGCTGATTTTGTGACTTAACAATCTGAACCTAAGCTGTTTGATACAAAACCCTCTTCTTATGAAGAAGCTGTCTCTTGTAAAAAATCCCCTAAGTGGATGGGTGCAATGGAAGATGAAATGAACTCCCTTTATGAAAATCAGACCTGGATCTTAGTAGAAAAACCCAAGGAATGCAAAGTGATTGATTGTAAATGGGTTTATAAGATCAAAGAGGGAGAGAATAAGGTAAGTAGAAGGTATAAGGCCAGACTTGTAGCAAAAGGGTTTACACAAAGGGAAGTGATTGACTACACTGAGACTTTTTCACCTGTTGTCAAATACACATCTATTAGGGTTTTACTTGCTATTGTGGCACAGTTTGACTTAGAGTTAGAACAACTTGATGTGAAGACTGCCTTCTTATATGGTTCTTTAGATGAAACCATATGCATGACTCAACCAAGAGGGTTTGAGGTTAAAGATAAACGAAACTTTGTGTGTCTCTTGAAAAAATCTTTGTATGACCTAAAGCAGGACCCTAGGCAATGGTATAAAAGGTTTGACTCTTTTATATAAGGGTTAGATTTTAAGAAATCTAATTATGATCCCTGTTTTTACTTTAAGAGATATGGAGAATTTGAATCTTTTTATCTACTCTTGTATGTTGATAATATGCTTCTTGCTGGTCATAATTCTGTTACTCTTAACATGATAAAAGGAAAGTTGAAATCTGAATTTGAGATGAAAGATTTAGGACCAGCTAAGGAAATATTGGGCATGGAAATTAAAAGGGATAGAATAAATGGGAAGTTGTTTCTAACACAAATGTCTTATGTTGAAAAGGTAGTTAAAAGATTTTCTCTTCATGATGCTAAGCCTGTTAGCCTTCCTTTGTCTACTAATATGAAACTATTTGTTGATCAATCACCTAAATCTGAAAATGAACTTAAAAGAATGATGAATGTGTCATATTCTAATGTTGTTGGATTTGTAATGTATGTGATGGTATGCTCTAGACTTGATATTGCTTATGCTGTGAGTGTGCTAAATAGATTTGAGTAATCCTAGTGAATTACATTGGCAATGCATGAAAGTTTCGATTAAATATCTGAAAGGAACAAGTCATTTGGGTTTAATATTCAAAACTGATAAAAGTGGACTTAAAATAAAAGGTTATGTAGATTCTGATTATGCTGGAAATCCTGACAATAGAAAATTTTCTACTGCATATTTTTATGTTATGAATGATACATACATTAACTGGAAATCACAATTACAAAAAGTAGTTACAATGTCTTCAACTGAGGTTGAATACATTGAGGCCACTGGGCTGTAAAGGAAGGTTTATGGCTGAAAGATTTATTAGAAGAATTAGGATTTATAGAAAATCAGGTGGAGATATGTTCTGATAACTAAAGTGCAATATTTCTGAGTAAAAACCCAGTTTGTCATGATAGGTCCAAGAATATAGATGTTAAGTTTCATTTTATTAGAAATATAATTGACAAAAGTGATATCAAGTTGGTTAAAATACCAACACAGGTAAATCCTGCAGATGCAGGAACCAAGGTAACACCTATAAATAAGTTCTTAGATTCTTTAAGATTATTGAATCTTGAAGAAAACTAATTTTTCTGTTTTTGTAAAGGTAATAAAGAGCAAATGAAGTTTGGTCTATGCTTTAAATCCACAGAAGTAACGTTTCCAAAATGTAGCAAAAGGTGGAGATTGTTGAAGATGTTTGCTGATTTATGGAGGCCCAAAAATCTAGTTTTATTTTTCTCTGGCCCAAGTCTCTATTTTTGGCCCATAACCGGATCTATCTATAGAATAATCTGGAAGAGCGTGATATTCACGGGTTTCTTTGCAATATGAGAGAGTATTTTCACTTTAGTTGGTAGACTTTTCAATTCTCTCTCTAGTGTGTACGCATAAACTTCCTTCTTCTTTATTTTTCTCTCTATAAATAGAACTCCATATTCTTATGTGAATCTTGTAAGATAAGAGATTAGTATGATGAACTCTTGTGTGAGTTCATGAGTATGGTGGAAGGATTTTGTGTTTTTTTGCAGTTTTTGGGCTATATACTTGTAATTTGTTTTTGCCTATTTTTTGGGCGTTCTTAGTGAATTTGAGCATATTCGTTACAGATTCTCAATGGGGATTAGGCATTAGAAGCGGTCGCCGAACCTCGAGACCTTTGGGCCGAAAAATCTTATGTTGATTCTTGATTTCTTTTATTGTTTTCATTTGTAAATCGATACTACAAATTCATCTGGGACCAACATAGATGACTATTTTAATTTCTACTATTCAAAAGAGATGTTAGGATTTTAGGTAATTGTTACACATTGTTTTCTTCTTGCCAACTCCTTCATTAGATTTATTTCAAATATGAGTTCTCTCTTGAACTAAATATCTTGCAAAAATTAGACATTCAACTTTACCAGATATTGTGTCCATAAAATTTTCTTGCCCTTATTTATAATATGTTGGTCATTATGGATTTTCTACCCTTGTTTATAAAAGTATTTTCTTGCCCTTGTTTATAAAAGGGTGGAAGTATTGTAGACTAGTTATAGTAATAGATGCTACATTCTTAAAAGGAAACTATGGCGGAACACTTTTCACTGCATGTACGCAAGATGCCAACAACAATATCTTCATATTAGCATTTGAGATTGGTGATTTAGAAACTAATGATTCATGAGAGTGATTCTTAATTATGTTAAAAGAAGCTTATGGTGAGCAAGAAGGATTGTGTATAATCTCATATGGGCATGCAAGCATGAAAAATGCAATTTGCAAAGTGTATGAGAATGGAATACATGGTCTATGTTCCTATCACTTGTTAAATAACTTAAAGTCATCTTTTGGTGGGAAGAAAAAGAGAAAGAATATTGTATAACATTTCATTAGGTCTATAAGAGCATATTCTAAGAATGATTTTGAGTTCCATATGAAACAACTTGATGAAATCAATGCGGGGGATTCGATCACATTTGGTATGTTATCATTGTTAACTTCTATAATAATTGATATCACTTTTTAACAGAATGTCACTTTTTTGTTAAAAGTAACATGATATTTCACTTTTTGTTTTAAAAATTTGAAAGTGTTGACAAAACATTCTGTCACTTTTTGTTAAAATTGAGTTTAAAAAGTGACATATAGTCACTTTTTCTATTTTCGGTTAAATAAATATTAATATTTTGAATCTTCTTTGTATAGAAAGAAATTATTATGAGAAATGGTTAAGAGCTTACATGACAAACAACAGATTTTCTATAATGACTTAAAAAATAGTTGAATCAGTAAATTCGGTAACAAAAGCAACAAAAGGTTGTCCAATAGAGCCTTTATTGAAATCGTTAAGATACCTGTTACAACAATGGTCTGTGAAGCATATAAATGATGCACGGGCAACCTTCACAACACTTGCCACCAAACAAGAGAAAAAATTGAGAGAAAGTTAGTGGAGTCAAAGAACATGAAGGTAAAAAGCTATAAACATGTTGTTTTGTTGCTATAGTACGTCAGGATTTCTATTATAACATGATTTGCAACCTCTATTCATATTGAATTTTCACTTTTAATATTCCTTTAATATAAAATAGTGAAAAATTTATTGATAGAGTATTTTGTTGTATTATTCACACAGGTATCAACTTCAAGTTCGATATCGTACCAAGTTAATGATGGTTGTGCCTCATATATGTTGAATATGGAAGAAAGAACATGCACATACAACAAATTCCAAGTGAACAAGATTCTGTGTGCAGCACTTGCAGTTATTGGAAAAATAAATGGAGATTCATTTTCATATTCATATTGTTCGGTATATTATACAACATATATGTATGTTCAAACCTATAGTGGAACAATTTTTCCACTTGGAGAACACAATGACTGGAATGTACCAAATGAGGTAAAAACAAGAGTAGTCTTGGCTCCTAATTCAAAAAGAAAATCCGGAAGACCTAAAGAAAAAGGATACCACCAAAACGAGAGAAAATCTAAAGTGCAAAATGTGGAAGATGTGGGAATAATGTCCACAATCGTAGATCATATCAAAATCTAACAAATGTGAAAAATAAACCACAAAATAAACTAAAGTTGGAAGACATGTGAAATCAGATTATTTGATATTTTTTGTTTTAAATTGTTTTTCAATTCAAATATTCTAAGCAAAATGTCAATTCTGAAATTTATTATGTATGTGACTTTGTTAGAAAAGTGACGATGGCTTTTGATGAGATGAATTTCTTAAAAATGGTTTGTTTTGTGTATATTTATGTGACAGTCGATATCATACTTCATTGACATTAGATCACAGTTAGAAGCACTGTTACTTAATAAATTGATTAGGTTCCAACAATCTCCACTCAACCTTTTATCATGAATACAAAATATTAAATTACTACAACCAGATACATAATGTGTGAAACGTTGTTACTTTTTTGTTAAAAATGTGACAATATGTCACTTTTTTGACATGTTAAAAGCTACAAACATGTTATAGTTAGGTAACATATTGCAATTCTTAGAATAACTGGTTAAGTCATGCCTTGCTAAACCAGATGATATAGTGTACTTTGACCTTGGAGTAGTATGATAGGTTCGGCCCCGATTATGCCAAGTGATATACAAGTGACTACTATGTTAAAAAAAGTGACAATGTTACCATTTTAATTGTCACTTTTATTAAAATGGTGACATTATGTCACTTTTTGTTCTACAAGTTGCTAGCATGTTAGAAGCTACAAACATGTTATAGTTAGATACTAGTACTAATAATGATTAATGACATCACCAACTTCCCTGATCCATTGATATTGAAATAAAAACATGTCTAAAACTTCAAAAATTAACAAGTGAAGCTGTCGTGTCACTATTAACATTGTCACATTTTTGTCCAATCAGTCATTACATACATCAACTACCATCCAATTTATGTACATCCACAAAATATTCTAACAAATAAATCAGTCATTACATAACAAGACATGTCCACTTCCTCAAAATCACCTTCTTCTTCTTCTTCAAAATCATTCTCCTTTTGACCCCCATTCATTATCTGTATCATAACTCTCATCTTGCTTATTCTTTCCATAAGCATATAATTGAGATGTCAAGTTTCTTCTAACCTGTGGAATGTTAAATATTTTTGGCATTTCATTTAAATTTCCATTAATGAAGTATTGTACATAATTAATTACATATATTTCACAGTCTCCACTGCATGCAAAAAGGAAAAGGAATTTAGACAATTAAACACTTGAATGTCAAATGAAAAAAAAAAAATCTTTAAAAAGTAATCTAACATGTTATTTTGCTGTGGAAGTTTTGGAACCCTTTTTACAACCAATGGTTTCAAAGCATCTTCTTTCGAAATGCATTTTCCCTCAAAGAAGCCAGTATGAAAAAGAAGATGAGAAATTATATCAGAAAATGGTTTAAAAGAGCCAAAAATCCATATTACAGCAATAACAATCTCACATAACAAGACATGTGAAGTCTATTAAACCAATTCACCCCCCCCCCTTCCCCCTCCCTCTTCTTTAGCCAATCTTGGGCTTTCAATAACCATCTCGTAAGGCAACGAATAAACATCTGATGATTTGTCTCTTCTTTTTTCAAAGAACCATGACTTATAAAATATGTTTCTTCTTCCTTTATTCAAGGAATGAGGACTCGAGAATACTATTTTTGATAATAAGAAATCTATGAGCTAGGGTTCATCTTTGATAGTAAGAAACCCACGAGCTAGAGTGCCACGATTGATAGGAATCGCCTTTATTAATCAGAACTTGATATTTAGCCAAGCAAGATTCTCTTGTGTTTGCCTCGTAAATCATTCTGATCAATTTCTTTATAAGATTCAATGAACTAACAACAATAATACGACCACCCATTACATGACCCAACATCAAGCAATCTTTAATTTTAAGACAAACATTTCATCGAACGGCTTGCTTGCACTCTTGCCTACCTTATTTCTCAGAGATTTGTTGCTCATCCACAACTTGACATTAGCTTCTCATAATATTGGAATCAGCAATAGTAAATTGAAATTGAAAAATTGAAAGATGCAGGCCCGAGTCACTTTGAATGTCAATTATTTCAATAGGTTTTAGCATCATAAAGTCCCAAATCTTTCTAGAATTTATTCAATTTCAAGGAAGTAATTGGAGTACCTAAGAACTTGTAGCCAATTTGGATGAAGAGAAGGAAATTATCACCGGTTTAGTCACCATTTCACATTCCTCTTAAATGTGATCCAAAATAAGGGGCTTCACAAATGGGACAAGCCCAATAAAAATCAAAAGACTAGGAGGCGGCCCAAAATGTACCATTGAACTATAACCATACCGATGTACCATTTCTCCAACCCAAAATTCTAGAAGAACCAATAAAGTACCATGGGCCAAAAATAAATAAGTAGAACCAATAAAATGAAGCATCAATGGGCCCAACATATCTGGAGAACTTGATGAGTAAGGAAGCCCAAGGATGGAAATTAGTGCAGCCCAATTTTATAATGTGCACTTCTTCCAACCTTTTTAGTGGCTGAAAAATAATGAGAAAATTACCTATACCCAGGAGTTTAAGATTTAATTATCAAAAATTAGGTGATTAAGAAATTTTTACAAAAATCAGACCTTAAATTCCGACATCCCCAATTCATTTTTCTCTCTCCTCCCTCTTCTCTCTCTTCTCCCTCACCCCAGCACCGATGAAGATGCCATTTGGATCCACTACAAAGAGCTTGACGAGTCGATTGAAGACTTTGGCTAAAGTAGCAGTGGCGGAGGAGGCCAAGAAACGAGCAATTACAGAGCGAGAGGATAAGGCAAAAGAGGGATTTTTTGCAGTGAGGAAATCGCCATCGTTTTTGAGTTGGTGACCTTTTTTGGTGGTTGTTGGGTCTGTACTTGATTTTCTTGTGGTTGTACAGTAATTTACAGCTGGTTTTGGGATTTCTTGGAAGAGTGAACAAGGGTTTCTGATCCGGTGGCGATGGTTAAAGAGGCGTCCACAAGCTTCAACAGCTGAATGGTGGAGGAGGTAGAAGCACTAGTGGTGGCTGTGGACAATGACGACGTCGCACCACCAGTAGCTCGAGCAACAGACAAATTATTAATGAATGGTGGTGATTGGCCATGTTGGTATTATTGTTGGGTGCTAGAGGAGATGATGAGATGAAGTGAGGTAGTAGTTGGCTGAAGTGGTGGCGCCATGGTGTGCTGTCGTAGGCATCCAAAAATAGTCCTTAAACCTCTAAAACTAATGTAGCAATGGAAGTAAGGGTCGATCCCACGAAGAGTGTGTAATTCAGTATTTTATTCTTCATACAATGATTAGGGGGTTTTTGTTTGCAAATAATTATAAGTAACGCAATAAATAACAATGAAAATTAAATTAACGAAAACAATCAAAAGACTAAACTTGGTCTAAGTCAATATCCACCTTCGGAAATCCACAATTGATCATAGATGCAAGGATAATTCAATTCATATTTTGAATATTTATCATTGGAATAATTTTCCTATTTCTCTTTAAATTTAGTTAGTTAGAAACCAGCGTTCTAATTAACCATAATTATTAAATAACCCCAGACCAATGCTTAAGATTCAGTTTAATAACAACTTTATACAATAAATAAATCGATAAACTAGATAATACAAACATCAGCGGTTGCATTCAATCTATTTAAACATTCTTCTTAAGATTCAATAACCTCTATCGCAGAAAATCATCAAATCCTAGTGTTTCACAAGTTAAAGGAATCAAATAATTATGGATTTGATATTTAACTTAGCGGTAGATTGCAATAAATAATAAACTAGTAGGCCTCCTAGCAAGTAAACACAACAATCATGCAAATAAGTGCAAAATAATATTCAATACTCAAAATCATGAATTAAATTAAGAAAAATCATTTAGATCTCACAATATGTGGTTTTGAGGCTTCAATCTCCTTCGACCAAGTGTAAAAGTTTAGTTACAATTCATGAATCTAAGAGAAAAATAGAGAAGAATAGAGTTTGGAGGCATTCTGTATGTTCTGGTTATGTTCAAGGATTTTAAAATATGTATTTATAGTTGTTTCCATAGGTAGTTGACTTAAATTCAGAAACCAAAATTCGCGTTGATAAGTGTATTTTATACACTTATTTAAGGTCCTAAAATATCATTATTTGGTAGTTCTGTTGACAAAATATATCCTAAATTGTTGTATTTTGTGTTATATAGGTAAAACTCAATGGTTGAACAAGGAATCAAAAGAAAGAAGCGAAAAATGGTGAAAAACGAAAAAATCCAAAGTCAGAGGACCAAATTGAAAATACTCAATAGTTGATTCAGACTAGAAGATGATACTTGAAAGATTTTTATGAGACAATTGGATGGAATTAGAATTCAAAAATGAATGGAATATGATAAATATCAATTTCCAATCGCACAAATTATATTCTAGATTTCTAGTCGAATATTGAAACCGATTTTTGGCATAGTAGACGTCCGAATTGGAAAATTCATATTTCTATCATAGTTTTGGAAATTTGAGTTATCTTTACAACGCATATTGAATCTCATCAATCAGATATTGGAAGAGAAAGTTATGGCCAAAATACCGACCGCTGTGCAGAGACCAAAAAATCCGCGCACGAAGACAACTTTCCTTATTCGATAATAACTCTTTTGGAAACCAAATTGGACGTGATTCTCAACCAATTTTCGACTTCTACAAATATAGAACAATATAATACATATGAGATAGCTCTCTTATACATATTATACTCCAATATTCATCAATTAATATCATCAAAGGAGGAGAATTCAAAATTCTTGTGAGAAAATTGAAGGAAATTTGCAACAATCCAATCAAATGAAGATTCAAATCTGATTTTTGGGCAAAAAAAAAAAAAAAAAAAGAGAAGACGCAAGTGGAGATTCATCAAGAAACCATTGAAGAGATTCAAGATTTCAAGATTCATCTTCATCTTCTCAATTTATCAAAATCGAGTTATATCTTTTCACTTTTATATGATTTCTTGTAATTTCAATATGTTAGGCTAAATTTATACATTGCTGGATGAGATGAACCTTGTTATGATATTTTTAGTTCTTAATTAATTATTTTGACTTTAATTTGATTTGATTTGTGGATGTTTATTATCGTTTTTATTGTTCTTTTCAATTGCTTGATTACTAATTGAATTGTTAGTGAATTTTATTGTTATCGAGAGAGACAATATGGTTTAAGCACATTATAATAAACATTGTGAGGTTCAATAGAGGATAGAGATATACTTCTATGCTTTATATGATTTCAATACATGTTCTAATACTTGTTAATGCATTTATCATGTATGCATCTTTTATCGAGATATAGAAAGGTCACATGAGGGGAATAGATTTGATCGCTATCGAGAGAGACTTTTAATTAAATTAGGAAAATTGACCAACATGAATGATTTCAAATTTGTCAATTTAATTGTTATACTAAAAATGGAATAATAAGGGGATTCGACATCTTAGCAATGCATTTCACGATTTGAAAAACACATTTAGTTATTTTTTTTAGTTTGATTGATAATTTAGGTATAAGTACAGAACAAAACACAAAATCTATTTGCTATTCGATTAAAGTTGCAATTAATTTTAACTCGATCAAATAAGTAGTCCTCGTGGATTCGACACTCTATTCATCACTTTATTACTCGTTCACGATCCCATTCACTTGCGGGAAATCAAATGATCATACGTCCCGAAAATGAACCATACGGCCGCAAGGAACAAATAAACTTAACACTTTAACTCTCGGAAGTGATCTCTGCGTTCGCAGGAAATTAAAGGCTTGCGGCCGCATGAAATTACGAAACTTCCTTCCAGACAGCATTTAGTATTCTGGTCGTAACTTTCTCTACCAATGTCCAATTGAGGTGATTCAAGATGAGTTAGAAAGCTAACTCAGAGGGCTACAAGTTTTGTTCAGAAACTATCTTAGAATTAGATCGTTTACCATGTTCAAAATTGGTCTCAATATGAGACTGAAAACCGATGCAAAACTTTTCATCTTGAAAGTTGATATGTGAAAATGTCTTGATCATATTTCATCCCTTTGAATCCTTTCTTCATCCAATTGACCTCTAACACTCTGGAATCTTCATCACAATGTCAGAAACAGGTTTAGAATATTTTTACTTTAGTACTTGAACTTTCACTTTCTTCCATTTTGGTCCATGTTCACCTATTTCTTCCAAATTACACCATATTCATAGAATTGCCACCTAAATCAAAATATGAGCGTAATGAGTATATTTTGGCACAAAATAAATATACGAGCACATAAAATAAGGAGGGAGAAATATGCATTTTACATTCCTATCAAATTTCCCCACACTTAGCTTTTGTTCGTCCTCTGGTAAAATTCAAATTTAATTCCCTAAAAACACCAGGTCATAATGCCAAGAACATAGAACCATCAAGCTTCTTCAAAACACATAAAATATTATGAATAAACATTCCACACAACTCATAATCAATTAGCAAGCATTTTCATATGAAGATGGAGTAAACTAAACATGTAGAATCTCACGGATATAAGCACTCAACTCTCATGTGTTTAAAATGGTAAGTGTTTCGCTCAAATTCATTCCAATGGAGATGTTCTACCATATGCTTGTGTATCTTCTCATTCGTCACCGTTTAGATCACATACTTTACAAGAATCATAAGGACTTTTCGAAGGTTGTAACGTGGCTTATGGTCAACGTGGGAAATATTTGGGTATGTGACTCAAGAGTCATCGAAACTAGTGGAGTAAAGATAAAAAGACTTAGCTCAAACATATACATAAGACATGTAAACCAACCACTCCACGTGATAGTTTCATCATTTTTGCATCTATCCCACACAAATCGAACTCTTTCTTGAGATGTAGGAAGAGTTATGAATATGGATCTTTTTCACATAAAAATCACTCCCCTTCGTCACTTATTTTTTTTCTTTTTCTTCAATCATTCATTTTTTCTTCTTCTTCTTGCATTTTTCTTGCACAATGTAAACTCCAAATTATACACCAATAATGGAACTCCTTGAATTGATATAGAAAATTTGTTCCGATTCACCGATTAATAGCACTACCATAAATCTTGATACCTCCGCACTTATTTTCTTGCATACCTACACTTCTCATGATATTCAACAATACTTCACTAGCTCTAAGACTTGGGTAAAAATATTGTTTTTCCAGTTTAAAGTTTGTAATGTGAGTTTATACAAAGAAAATGCAATAATGCTCAAAAGGGCTCAACAATGAAAAATCCAATTACAAGGTCGGCTATTTGGCTAATGAAGCTCATTTATGTAACAAAGATGACCTTAATCATGTTCGTGCATGCATGCATGTGTCCTTGTGATCTTGAAGAGAATCAAGACAAGTTCTAGAGAAACAAAATCATGAAAAATATTACACATGAAAAAGAATAATGAGACTGTTATGGATGTATCAGTCTAAAAGCTCAAAAATCTCACCGGCTTTTGTCTACAGAATTTAGTTACTACATCATCAAATAAAATAACTCCACTAATCAACTCTAAGTTAGAGGATTATTCATTCAATCATGTTATGAGTTCTTCAAAAGCTTAATTAATTCTAGCAAATAGTATACACAACCAAAAACAGTCATTTAACTTCAACTCATCTTCTTGAAAAATCATACAAAAAATTTTGAAATTAAACTCACTCAAAATTGAAATGCAATAAGTCTAAATCCCCCTCCCCACACTTAAAACTTACATTGTCCACAATGAAAGGTCAAATGTAAAGAAAAGGACAAAGATAACTAAAATAAAAAATGGAATACGGAAAATAAAAAGATAAAGAAACGAACTCCCCTTGATTTGCCTCCCAAGCAGCACCTTTGTTTACTATCTTTGGCTCGACTCAAAGTTTCCTTATTTAGCCTGGGTCTATCATGGTTGGCTTCGATCTTCCTTGCGATGCACCAAGTTCATTAAGAGAGATAACTAGCAGTGTTCCTCCACCTCCATGGAATAAATACTTGTAGTGATTGAGGTGAGGCTTCAAATCTGGAATTGAAGTCTACAAAACAGAAAGTAGAGGTTTCTCATTAGAAACTGGTAATACAAAACAAGAAATATTACCTGAATCTGGAAGATCATTTAACACTCTCCCAGTTCTTTGTAACTTAGTGTTTAAGGTCAGCTCCTCTTTTTCTTTCCTAAGATGCAATAAATTTGAAAATATCCTGTGCTAAATGATCAATCACATCAATAAAATGAACATGATTATTATTACACCGATATCTCATGGAATCATAGATATTAAGTGTGATAATTTTACTATCAAATTCCATGGTCAATGTGTCATTATTGAAGTTCATTTTAGTTTTGGATGTCCGGTCCCCCCTAACAAGATAGGGGTGGTATGATTATTATTGCCCATGTCAAGTACATAAAAATCACCAGGAAAAACCAACTCATTAACTTTCACGAGAACATCCTCAACTACCCCCTTAGGATAGGCATTAGATTTATCAGCTAGTTGAATTATCACACCAGTTTCATTTAAAGGTCCAAGTTTCAAAAAAGTGTATACAGAATATGGCATGATATTAATAGATGTTCCAAATCTAACATGTCCTTCTCAAACTTAGTGACGTCTATCATGTAAGGGATATTGAACATTCTTCTTAATATTCAATAACCTCTATTGCAGAAAATCATCAAATCCTAGTACTTCACAAGTTAAAGGAACAAACAATTACGGATTTTATATTTAACTTAGTGGTAGATTGCAACAAATAATAAACTAGTAGGCTTCCTAGCAATTAAACATAACAATCATGGAAATAAGTGCAGAAGATCACAATATGTGGTTCCGAGGTTTCAATCTCCTTCGACCAAGTGTAAAAGTTTAGTTACAATTCATGAATTTAAGAGAAAAATAGACAAGAACGGAGTTTGGAGGCGTTCTGTACGTTCTAGTTCTGTTTTAGGGTTTTAAAATATGTATTTATAGTTGTTTCCATAGGTAGTTTGACTTAAATTCGGAAACCAAAATTCGCGTCCTAGAAGTGAACCACACGATCGTATGGTTTAGAGGCTTGCGGCTGCAAGGAACAACTGAACTCAACACTTTAACTCTCGGAAGTAGTTTATACGGCCGCATGGAATTAAAGACTTGCGGCCTCATGGAATTACGAAACTTTCTCCCAGATAATGTTCAGTATTTTGGCCATAACTTTCTCTTTTGATGTCCGATTGAGGTGATTTAAGATGCATTAGAAAGATAACTCAGAGGGCTACAACTTTTGTTTAGAAACTATCTTAGAATTAGATCGTTTACTATGTGCAAGATTGGTCTCAATATGAGACTAAAAACCGATGCAAAATTTTTCAGCTTGAAAGTTGATATGTGAAAATGTCTTGGCCATATTTCATCCCTTTGAATCCTTTCTTCATCCAATTGACTTCTAACACTCTTGAATCTTCATCACAAGGTTAGAAACATGTTTAGAATATTTTCACTTTAGTCCTTGAACTTTCACTTTCTTCCATTTTGGTCCATGTTCACCTATTTCTTCCAAATTACGCCATATTCATAGAATTGTCACCTAAATCAAAATATGAGCGTAATGAGTACATTTTAGCACAAAATAAACATACAAGCGCATAAAATAAGGAGGAAAAATATGCATTTTACATTCATATCACGCCACCACTAGGAAAGGTTGATGCGTCAACGATTTTAGGTTAGGAAATATAAACACCGGTGACTGTAGTATGGAAAAATTAGAGCAAAAAAAATTTAGGCGATGATGGTGGTGGCATCGACTGCTCATCGTTGCTGATCCTAGACGTCCCAGCAGCGTTTTTCGGCCTCTAAATAAAAATATGGAAGAAATTACTGCTACTGGGAACGGGCTTCTTGAGCTTCTAGATTCTCTCGATGAACTCCTACCGTTTGCTTGACGTGAGCCTCAACAAAAATCCCTCAAAGGTGCGGTTTTGAGGTGAAGGTAATATCTATGCTCGTGGATTTTAGTTGAAGGTGGTAATTGTGGTGCAGACAAGAGTTTTAGTTAAACATTAGTTCGGAATTCATTGTCATGAATCTGAGTAGGAGAAGGTAGTGGTGGTGCATTTGAGGTGATGGTGGTTATGACTTGTAGTGGATTGTGGTGTTGGTTTGTGATCAAATATGTGACTGGTTGTGACCAATTTTGTGTTAATTTTGATCGATTGTGACTTGATCGTATACGATCACAATTAAGATTCAACTGGTCACAGACAGTCACGCTGATTTATTCACATTGATTACAAACTTGGTCACAATTAGTCACAGACAATCACACTGCAAAAATTATTTTTCCCCGATAATTTTTTAGGAGGTAGAGGCAGGGATATGGTGGTGGTAGGTGGATCCATGGAGTGGGGTGTGATTTCCAATTTTTAATTTTCTGAAAATTTTTAAGTCGCCCGGAACGACCGCCGGAACTATCATCGGAGCGGCCGCCGGGAGCTATCGCCGGAACTGTCGCTGGAGCGATCGTCGAAATAGTCGCTGGAGCGATCGCCGGAATAGTCATCGGAGCAGTCGTCGGAGTAGATGGTCGCCTCCGATGGAGAGAAGGGGTAGGGAGAGGATAGAGAGTAAAGAGAAAGAGAATGATTTGGATTTGAAATTTAATAAATTGAGGTAATTGTATTATATTATAATTAAAAGTATTTAATAAATTGATTTAACACCTGATTTTTGAAAAATAATTTGGAGTTTGTTATTTTTGAAATGTAATTCTTATATGTAGGATTTATGCATTGTTCCCGAAAATAATTCATATTAAACCAAAAAAGTACCAATTAGATGAAAACGCCTCTCGTTTTGCCAACAAAAAGGGGACAATTCCATTTGTACATAAATGGATGATTTCTCACATGCGTGTGGGTCTCGCATGATTAAAAAATTCCAAAAAAAGTGCCCCCCCCCCCATTGTGAGGGTTGCTCATCCACCATTGTACATGTAGGATGGTTGACAAAAAGGCCTGTCATAAACCATTTGAATACACTTCCATTATTATATGTCTCCATCAAAATTAATGCGGATTAAAACCCGATCAAAAAGATAACATGGACCAGCGGTTAATGTGGTGTTGCGGGGGTGTCGATCGGGAGGTTGACATTACGGTGTTCGTCGGAGCTCATAGAGGTTCCGAAAATAGTTGAGATGATAGACAAAAGCCAGAACTAGACATTTTCGTAGGCTGTGGTGCCAATGGTTGCTTTAATGGTGGGTAACAGATGATGCTTCATGCCTTGTGGTTAATTCATCCTTGATTTGAGCATTTCTTCAAGCATTTATAACAAAGGGTTAATTTGCAGCATATTTTTAATTTTCTAGAGACCTTTTCCATAATCTATCTTTCCCACTACCTTCGCATCAACTCAACACTCGGATTCTCAAAGGAATGTAACTTTATAAAAACAGCTTATGCCGTTTTTGCTGCTTTCGACAAAATTTGTTGCCATGTAGTGGCAAATATAACGATGTAGCGTTGCTTTGTTGCTCAAATTAGTTTTCTGAACGTGAAAGTGGCTACTTGTAGTAATGGCATGGTGGGGGCATCTGTTGATCACTTTCTGGTCGCGGTGACTTCATTTTTTCTTTCAAAAATTGGAAATTCCAGCCCATTGCTGTTTTCTTAGTGATAGACTTTAAATTTATGATTTGACTCCTCCTTGATTTTCTCTTCTTCATGTTGCTGAATTTGTGTTTCATTTAGGGTTGATTTGTTCCAAAACAAATCCATAACTATTGCCCACAACATGAAGCAAACTAAGTTTTTTGAATCAACCATCAGAGGATTTTTATTGAATTCCTCATCTTCACCTCTCTAGTTGTCCTCCATATTTTTTGTTGGTAGACCTGCCCGGAAAAAAATATGTTTTCCCGATGGCTTTATGGTTAATGTATTGATTCCCACATACGGCGCCAATCTGTTGACCCAAAAAATGGACCAACAATATCCCTATCACGTTCCCTCCACGTGGACATGATCCTAGAATAGGAATCGATAAAAAGAGAATGCCAGAGAGGGAGCGAAAATTTTGATAGGGTTATCTCCCCCTAATTATGAAATGAATCATATATATATATATATATATATATATATATATATATAGGAAGTGTAAATGGGCATGTGGGCCGGACCCAAGTTTAGGCCCAAAAAACATTTGACTTGACTAAATAGGTCCACTGTAATTAAATAGTCGATGACATGTAATATATGGGTGTAACATTTACCGTCATTATGGGTTCATATCTATAGAGAGAACGTTCAAAAACGTTTTTTTGGAGAGAGAAAAATGGAAATTAGTTTTCCTGTCCAACTAAAAAATTAGTTTTTGGTTTAAATAAAAGAAAGGTGCCCCCCACAAGCTGGTGTCGTATTTACATTGGATAATATTATAGAAGATTTGAAGGTTGGTGATAAGTGTATTTTGTACACTTATCTAGGTCATTAAATTAGAGTATTTGTTACTTATTTGGATGAGTTTTAGCTTAATTTTGTATTCATTATGTTTGTTAGGTTGAACTCAATGCAAATAGTGGATTTGGAAGAAAGTAATGAAAAACATGCGAAAATGAAGGAAATCTAAAGTTTGGGGATCAAAGTGTACATCCAATAGTTGATTCGGACCACAAAATGATGATTAAAGATTATATAGGATCAATTGGAGGTCAAATAAGTGAAATATAGTGGAAGTATTTCACAAATCAATTTTCAACCGAAAAAGTTATGTCATAGATTTTTATCCTCAAATTTAGACCCATTTTTCGGATAGTAGATTCTCGAAATGGAAAATTGTATTTCTAAAAGAATTGTAGCCCTTTGAATTACCTTTCCAATACATTTTGAATCAGCTCAATCGGATACCTGTGGAGAAAGTTATGGCCAAACTACCGAAAGCTAATCAGAGATAAACCTACGCAAGCACGAGCAATTCATTGCGTACACGCAACCCCTTATTTTTCCCAACCCAAGAGCCATTTGGTTCTACGACCCGTGCTCATCAGTTATAGTGGTACACGTACACAGACCGTTTTCGCAGATGAATATTTAGTTTCCTTTTGCGATTCAAACTCTTTTGAAAACCAAATTAGACGCGATTTTAACATATTTTCTGACTCTTATAAATAGAGAACGAGGGATACACATGGAAAAACTCTCTCTTACCTCTTCATACACAATAGTTTCATCAAATTCATCATGAACAAGAGATCAATTGCTATACTTTGAGAGATGCGATCAAACTATAGCAAGGAATTGAAGATCAATTACATCAAAATTTTGAAGAATTCATCATCGGGCTTGAAGGTACATCTTTTGATTTATTTCATGATCCGGGTGATATTTTTCTATAATTCTTCTTTTGATTTATAATCAACATGCTAGGCTAGATCCATTTTTGTATTGGATGAAGATGAACCCTATTTATTATTTGTTCTAATACAAGATTAGTAGTTAATTTATTTCTTGTGTTTCTTGATTAATTTTGCATACCCATTGTATTATTTGATTGATTGGCCACCAATTAGATAATTAGTTGTTTGTTGTAGTGTTGTCGTGTTGAGAGACTCACAATAAATTTAGAACACGGTAAAATTAACATTTGTGCAATAGATATTAGGAATAACATTTATCACGTGTACAATCATATAAATAATCTAAATTTTAATGCATTTTTATTATTCGAATTCGGACTAAGAATAGATTATGGTCGTAATTATGATAGATTTAATTTGTCTTCGAAAAGAAAATTATATATCATAGTTTTATCGATTATCAAGAACGCATGAACATAACTAGATTACAAATCAAGAATTGAAATGAATAGTAATAGGCGGATTTGAGATCCAATACAATCATTATTAAATTGATAAAAACCACATTTTTACTGTTTTCTTATATTAATTAAAAGGTAATTAGCACATAACGTCCCCATATTTCATTATTATTGTGGAAAACGTTCATACCTTTCATTTTTTTGGCATTTTCACCCTTATTTTCACCTTTCATTGCGCAAAAGGTCATTTTCACTTATTTTCTTAGTTAAAAATTATGAAATGACGACTATACCACTCTCTTTAAATAAAAGAAAAAGAAAAAGAAAAAAAATAATTCCAACCAGTCCCTAATTTTGTTAAAAAGTGCAAATAAGTCAGAAATAAATTATTAAAAGGGTAATTAGTACATAATGTCCCTATCTTTCACCGTTATTGCGAAAAATGTCCACAACTTTTTTTTATTTTTTTTTTGCATTTTCATCTTTAATTACACATTTGATTATGTAAACCGTTATTTCTATCAATTTTCATCCAATTTCTCAATAAAAAGCTATGAAATAATGAATATAACCTCATATTTAAATAGAAAACTAAAGAATTAAATTGCAATCATAGTCCCAATTTTTTTTAAAAGTGCAAACAAGTCTCCAATAAATTATTAAAAAAATATTTTTTTTAAAAAGTGCAAACGAGTCCCAATTAAATTTATTTAAAAAATAGAAATGCAAACGAGTCTCAAATAAATTATTAAAGAATTAGAAATTTAAAAAATATATTTTTTATTTAATTGGGAAATAAACGAACGTAGGACATCAGTTATCAAGGGCCGATAATATGGTTCGGGTTGTACACATAGCACGGCTATAGCAGCCACCCGATGAAAAAAAATTCATTTTAAGATCGAAAATTTTTTTGATAAGAAGAAACTTTGTATAAATGCTTCAAATCCATCACGTTTCTGATGCTGGGATCAACCACGTTCGGAAGCTTTGACCTGTCGGTAAGCTGCAGTATTGCCCGCTCGTTGTAGATAGTAGACATTAGCACCATTTTTGGCTACACTGAAGAAAAAGGAAACTTACTTTTGTTGGACAGTTAGAACATGTTTGGCTAAGCTTATAAAAAGGTAAAAGTTGAGCTTGAGTAACTTTTTATTTCCAAATTCATTTGGATTGTGCAATTTACTTATTAGCCAAATCAAACTTTCATTAAGATTTACCCAGGTAACTATCAACTGGCATTGTCCTTCAACCACTTTCTCCAGGGGCCTTCTTCCGAGTAAAAGCTCCAGAAGAATGGAAGATTGTTGAAAAATTACTTTTGTTAGTGAGCATACCTGGAAGATTGTTGAAAAATTAGGCAAGAATTGCTCAATTTCACTCTAACCTATCTTTGAGCCAATGATCTAAGAGATTATCCTCATAACACGTGTCGTTTTTTTTTTTTTTGTCTCTTCTTCGGGTCTTTAGACTTGCGGTATCAGTTTGTAAAACCTACACTCCTAGAAATCCATGAGGTACTCCTCAAAAAGCATGCTTGCTCTTCATATGTATTCAAATGCACGAAATCTAGGTGTCATCGAACTAATATTTCTCATAATAAAAAGAATTACAACATTTTGACTAAGGTAATCATCTGAGGATAACGTTTGAAAACTAAGATTTCCTCCCTTAGAAAATGGATATAATTGGAATTCACAGGAAAAATCTTGATGGAATAGCATGCAATGGATGAATAGAATGAGGATGTGTAAAGTCATAAAAAGTTAGGAAACAACAATTCAGTATACCATCTAAGAGGTACTCTGGAGCAACGTAACCCAAAGTTCCCGAAAACTTGAAAGACCAAAATCAGAAAGCTGAACCAAAGCAAAAGCCGAACCAAAGCAAAAGCCATTAGCCAAAATCAAATTTTTTTTGTAAACTTGGAGATCAAAATATTCTGATCATTTTACCTTGGCGTTGAAGTTCGAATCCAGAAGAGACAAACAAAAATTCAAGTTTGGGGGTGCAGGGGCGGACGCAGAAGATAAAAGTCATGGGGGCACACTCGAACTTGAAAAGAAGTTGGGATAAATTTTACACTCGAAAATTTACATAAAAAAAAAATCATATTCCATTTGCATTCGAAAATTTACATGGGATATGAGTTTTTCGGATGTAAAATTTCGAAATTTTTTGATGTCATATTCCATATAAAGTTTCCTAATAAAATGATGAAAATTACATTGAGGTGTATCACAAAAATAGTAAATGTTAATGAAATAATTGATTTTTTTTTTGAAAAAAATGTGAGTTAGACGTTTTTCTTTAAGACTCACGTTTAACGTATTTTTAACTATTTTCGATATCTATTTGAATTATTCGATATACCCATAATGTAGTTATCGAAATAAGCTTTGAGATTACATAAACAATTTGTAGATTTGATTATCGTACAATCGTCAGTGAATTTTTAAAATTAGCATGTTATAGAAATTCAAATTTATTGTGATTTTGCCCCTGTTTGGTAGAAATTAAAATCAAATTTGTAGTAAATTTTGATAAAAGTTAAAACAATTATGGATTCTATGAAATATATTATTAAAATTTATTGTTAACTTTGATTTAAATTAAAATTTAGATTTCAATCGATACCAAACATGAATTTTAAAAAAAAAAAAAAAAAAAAATTCAAAACCTAGTGGGGCACGTGCCCCACTAGGCCCCACTGTAGGTCCGCCAGTGTGGGGGTGTGATAAGTGTAGTTTTTATATTTATTCGAGGTGCTAAATCATGATATTTTGTTGTCTTTTGAATAAAATTTTACTTAATTTATGTTAAATTGTATTTTGTAGACGAAACTTTGTGTTTAATGAACAATTGAAGAAAAGAATGCAAGATAGCGAAAAAATGGCAAAATTAAAAATACGACGCAAAAGAAAGTTGAGGCAAAGAGTTATACACACAGGAGAAACAAAGAGTAAAAGAACAATAAAAGAAAGAGGAAAAGAAAAGTATATATTCACGCTGGCAGCTATTCTGGGAAGAGAAAGGAAGTGCAGGAAAGGACAGCTTCAATTTTAGCCAAAATTAATCAAGTTTCGTAAATTTTTGGTGATATCTCTTCACTTTTGTGTGTTTGATTTCAACATTATGAATGATTAAATATTTTTATGTTAGGATTGATGATATAGCTTAGGTTTTTATTATATGTTAATTTCAAGATTTTCATGTCATTTTAATACTTGTTAATTAATTATTGTGTGTTTAGAGCTTTAATTGTCTACGCAACAATTAATTGATTTACGGATAATACTGAGATCGAGAGGTTATGTATAATTATAACTCGTGCAATAATTAACATAGATATTATAACAGATCGAGAGATAATTATAAGTTATGCGATCTTTGTTGAATTTTTATAGATAAATGTATTCATATGTGCATGAATTTACATAAAGATATAGTAAGTTTGGGTATATGAATAGAATTAGTATTGTTTGAGAGAGATCACTTAATACAATAGGTTAATTCGATCGTTGACACGTATGAAAAATGGTTGAATGACTTGGAATTAAATGTATGATAAATAATTTAAGTGAAATTGGAAATCCTAACTATTCAATCACATAATCTTATTTACAATTTTAATTTGAGTTTGTTATTTTATTTAATAGTTTTTTATTTTATTTATTAGAATCTCGTTTAGAAAACAAAATTTGATTTGATCATTGGTTACCATTTAAATTTAAATTTAAATTATATTAGTTTAAGTTTTATAGCAAATAGTAGTCTCTATGGGACGTAATTCGGACTTGATAAATTCACTTTATTACTTGTCACGATCTGTACACTTGCGAAATTTCATGAACAAGTTTTTTGGCGTTGTTGCTGGGACTAGTTTATTTGTTTTAAATTTTTTATTAATTCTAGTTTTGATTTAGATTTATTTATTTTTTCTTTGTTTTGTTTTTGTTATCATTTTTGTTGCTAGTGTCCTTGCGTGTGAAATTCGAGAGTAGGTAGTCTAGTACCCTTTGATCTAAAAATCGAAGGTACTTTTAACCATATAATTAGACAACATTGAGAAAATATTATGGCAGAACAGAACAGAGGAGTGCAATCGGCACAGGTTGAAAAACCAATAGAGATTGATGAAAATAATTTGCCACTTGGACAATTTATCACACCACTTGTTGCACCAAATCAATCACGCATCGTTTATCCTCCATTTGGGCAACCAGACCTTCAATTGAGGCTAGACATCATTTTATCGTTCCAGAACGGAGTATCATTTTATGGGAAACCTCATGAGAATCCACATAATCACATCTCACGCTTTTTGGACATCTACCAAAACTACAATTTCCATGGAGTATTTGATGAAGCAAACAAGTTGAGACTCTTCCCATATACACTCAGAGACGAAGAAAGAGAATGGTTGGATGCCCTACCCGTTGGAAGAATTAGGACCTAGAATGGTCTCGTACAAAAATTCGTCACAAAATACTTTCCACCATCAAACGTAACTAAAATAAGACACGAGATATCTACATTTCAGCACGATGAATTAAAGAGTTTTCACGATGCATGTGAAAGGTTTAAGGACTTGATCAGGAAGTGTCCTAACCACGGTATTAAGAAAAATTTGCAAGTTCAGTACTTCTACATTAGTTTAAACTCAGCATGTCGAATATCGATGGATGCAGCTTCAAATGGATCTATCACATTAAAGTCACCCAATGAAATTGAGGAATTATATGAGACGATGGAAACCAACAATGCCTTATGGTCTTTTGAAAGATCCACACATAAGAAATACACAGGTCTATATGAGGTGAATGCTTTCTCGTCATTATCAATATAGATGTCAGCTTTGGAGAAGAAGGTGATAGATCACTTGACTACAAGAGGTTCAACAAAAGCAGTGCAAAAAAAATATTTGGTTTGTGGTATACGTGGTGGAGCTCACAATAGTGGGGAATACTATATGGCATCTCGAAAGATAGAGGAAGTTAACTATGCACAAAATTATCAACTCCAACACAACAATGCATTCAGCAATACATATAACCCAGGTTGGCGTAATCACCCTAACTTCTCCTGGAGCAACAACAAAAAAAATCATATCTATAAGATATCTTGGTTAAATTTATACAGAAGACCGACCAGTATATAACAAAGATCGAAATAACCTTGCAAAATCATTCAGTAACCATAAAGAGGTTGGAAACTCAAATAGGTCAGCTGGCCTGCACTATCTCAGAAAAACCACAAGGAGCCCTACCTAGCAATAGAGAAACTAATCCAAAAGAAAATGTGCAAGCAATTACAACGAGAAGTGGGGTACAACTACCTGAAATTACAATAAAAAGACCAGTAGAAGAGACAAATAAAGTGCATACTTCAGATGAGGAGTAAATGGAAGGATCTGAAAAGTGAACTGAGAAAAATTTGAAAGAGAATTTAGGCACACCACAGGCTAAGGCGACCGTTCCAATCAGAGAATATGTACCCCCATTCCATTTCCACAAAGACTGCATAAATATAAATTGGACAAACAGTTTTCTAAGTTCATTGAAGTGTTTAAGAAGCTGCAAATCAATATTCCATTCACGGATGCTTTAGCACAAACGTCCAGCTATGCAAAATTTATGAAGGAAATTCTCACTAACAAGAGAAAGATGGAGGACTATGAAACCGTAATGCTAACTGAGGAATGCATTGCACGTCTACAAAATAAATAGCCCCCTAAGCTTAAGGATCCAGGGATTTTTACTATACTTTTTACCATAGGAGATAGATATTTTGAACATACTTTATGCGATCTTGGCGCAAGTATAGATTTAATGCCATTTTCTTTGTAGAGGAAACAAGGAATTGGAGAGGCTAAAACAACCACAATATCATTGCAGCTAGCTAACCGCTCCATAAAGCATCCAAAGGGGATTGTTGAAGATGTTTTGGTGAAGGTGGACAAGTTCATTTACCCTGCATATTTTATTGTATTAGATATGGAAGAAGACCAGGATATTCCAATCATTTTATGTAGATCTTTCCTGGTTACGGAAGAGCATTGATTGACGTACACGAATGAATGTTGACATTGTGGGTTAACGATGAGAAAGTAAATTTCAACATCTATCAATCGAAGAAACCTCTAGAAAAGGCTGACTCTTGCGTTATGATCCACTCAGCTGAAGCAATTGTATGTAATAGAGAAAAAAGGAATTTATTTTAGACCCTCTACTAAAGCACATGACTACAAGTTTTTCAGTAATGGATACATCTCATACTGGTAAATACTTAGGAACCAATGAAGTAGTTGACTCCTATGGGCTCATGAAGCCTATCCACTTGACAAAAAGGAGAGCTATGTGAAAAAACCTTGGCAACCTCCAAATAATGTTAAACTAAAAGAGGTTTTGAAGGCAATATCGAAGTTAAAGCCGTCCAATTCTATCTGTCATGCTATAGTGAAGAAAAATACAAAGCTAAGGATAAAGTTTAGAAACATGAGAGATGTGCCAGCTGAAAATCCAACGTAGACAATTTGGTTGAGTCAAGCTAATAACGTTAACAGAAGCACTTCTTGGGTGGGAACCCAAGCAATTTTTCTTTTTATTTATTCTATTTTGCATTTTAGGATAGTTTAATTTATTTTAAGTTTATTTAGTACTCATTATCCATACACCGTTTTCCCTTCGTTCTTCGTTATACTGGTTTATTAGATGTCAGAGTTAAGTAACACTTGTCCCAATTATTTGATCTTAATGCTTTATTTAACTTTTCAAAAACATGATTTCGCGAAACATTTAAACCAAATTTGGTCGAGGTGCTACTGGAAGTAGTAGGAAAGCTAGTCGTTCAATTTCACGTCATATCAGGGGAGTCTTTTCTTCACTTTTTTTCTCCACCCCTTTATATGTGAATTTATGATTTAAGCCATTGAGGACAATGTCTAATTTAAGTTTGGGGATGGAAAACATGAGTTTTCATTTTTTTTTATTTTTTTTTGTGCTTTTGTGTGTTTTTGTTGTTTTTTTTTTTTAAACATCTGATTGAAAAATTGAAAAATTTCAAAAAATATTTCCTTTTGTGTGCTTGTTTGAGTTAGTTGGCCTAATTGGCAATAATGAATGTATTGAATCATAAATTGATCTATTAATGGTGGATAAGTTGAATGTTTAGATTTTTTTTTTATTTTGATGTGAAATTTGATATATGTTGAGCACATGAATTAAGTTAAGCATTGTGTATGAATAAGTTGAATTCATAATTTGATAGGTTGAAATAGTAGATCATAGCAACTATCCAAAACCACAAAATTTTACTTCATTAGACCAAATTTAGAATAGTCTGGGGGATTTCACTGTTGTGGGAAGGTATTGAGATAAATGTGGATTCCATGTGTGCAAAAAAATCTTGTGTGGATTAACTAAGTTCAATAGGATGAAATTGGGTGAAAATCTCGAGTTAAAGGTCGTTTTTCGTAAATTGGTGTTTAATGAGGGACATTACACTAATCAACTTGATGGCAAACCCGATCAAAGTATTCCAAAATCAAGAGAAGATTATGATGAGGAAGATAGGAGAAAATTATCATTGAATGCTAAAGCCAAGAACTTACTTTATTGCGATCTAGATAAAAATGAATTCAATAGAATTAGTACATGTGATTTGGCTCATGAAATTTGGCGTGCTCCTGAAGTAACTCATGTTGGAACTAATAAGGTTAAAGAAACAAAAATAAATATGTTAGTTAAAGATTTTGAAAACTTCTTTATGAAACGAGATGAGCCCATTGTTGATATGATTACCCGCTTTACCGATATTGTGAATGGCCTAAAAGGTTATGATCGAAAATATACTAACGGTGAACTCGTGAGCAAAATGCGTAGGTCTCTTTCGGAGGAGTGGACCCCCATATGGATGTTCATTGAAAATACAAAGGATGTCAACTCATATCCTTTAGAAGAATTATATGGGACATTAATGACTTATGAGCTCAACAATGCCGAAATCAAAGAAAAGACAAGGAAAAGCAAAGAGGAATCAAAAGAAGTTCCCAAGAGACAAATTGCTCTAAAATCGGCAATGGATGAAGAACCATCGACAAGCAACATGAGCGATAAAGAACTTGATGATTTAGTTCTTCTTGTCAAAAAATGGAGAGGCTTCCCAAATAACAAAAAAAATCAAAAAAGAGATGACAAAGGAAAAGCGAAAAACAAGAAATCATTTGCTATGAATGTGACAAACACGGTCACAAAAAAAGGGAATGTCCAAACAAAAGAAAGAGCTTCAAGAAAAAGGCATTTCAAGCTACTTGGGATGATAGTGATGGTGAAGAGCAAAATGAAAGCGAGATCAAAATGAAGTTGCCAACATGTGCTTCATGGCCATCGAAGACGAGGTAAGTGCAAAAGAATCCTCTTACGATGAATTACTTAATTCTTATGATGAATTACTTGAAGATTTTGAAAAACTTGTCTTAAGTCATTCCATTTTCAAAAAGAAAAATGTTCTATTAAAGGATGAATTAAAGAAATCCTTGGAGACATCAAAAGAACATCTTGATTATGAGCTTTTAGCTAAAGAAAATATTTCTCTAAAAGAAAAAGTTAAGGATTTGACAAAAATAGTGTATAAATTCACCGAAAGAAAGAAAATTTTTGACTTAATGCTTGGAAATCAAAAATGTGTTTTTGATAAAGGGGGAATGGGATTTAAACCCTCCTTAAAACAAAAATATCTTAAAAATATGTTTGTTAAAGCATCAAATACCACTTGTACTTTTTGCAACAAAATTGGGCATATTTCTTTTAATTGCCTAACCAAAAAGAAATTATATTTTGAAAACAAAAATAAGTGG
The DNA here is from genome assembly GCA_019097785.1 of Fraxinus excelsior. Taxonomy (NCBI): domain Eukaryota; kingdom Viridiplantae; phylum Streptophyta; class Magnoliopsida; order Lamiales; family Oleaceae; genus Fraxinus; species Fraxinus excelsior. Next base: position 27,159,129 of record CM032637.1, on the reverse strand, counting down.
ATCAAAAAATCCTCCAAAACTAACTTCTAAGGACCCAGGTTTGTATGGGTACCAAAAGTCAAAAATTAAATTGTTATTGTAGGTACCAAGCAAAAGTAAATGTGTTTTGGATAGTGGATGCTCAAAGCACATGACCGGAGATCGATCACTACTCTCAAATTTCAAAACTAAGGATGGAGGTTATGTAACTTTTGGAGATAATGCAAAGGGGAAGATAATTGGCATTGGCAACATTGGTAATCACATATCCCCCTTTATTAAAAATGTTCTATTAGTGGATAACCTCAAACATAATTTACTAAGTATTAGTCAATTGTGTGATAGAGGTTACAACATAAAATTCGATTCCTCCAAATGCCTAATTAAGGATGCTACATCAAAAGAGGTGGTTTTCATAGGAAGCCAAAACAAGGATGTTTATATCATTAATTTCGAGCATAATAATTATGAACATTGCTTACTTGGTCTTAAAGACGAAACTTGGCTTTGGCATAGAAGACTTGATCATGTAAATATGGAACTTATTTCAAAAATCTCTAAAAATTACTTTGTAAAAGGATTGCCAAAATTAAAATTTGAAAAGGACAAAATGTGTGAAGCATGTCAAATTGGAAAAAAAGTCAAAAGCTCTTTTAAACCTAAAGAATTTTCTTCAACAATAAAACCATTACAACTTCTCCACATGGATTTTTTTGGACCATCAAGAACGGCTAGCTTAGGTGGTAAATACTATGCTTTTGTCATCGTTGATGATTTTTCAAGATTTACATTGGTAATATTTTTAAGCGCAAAAGATGAAGCCTTAAAAGCTTTCAAACATTTTTGTAAGAAAGTGGAAAATGAAAAAGGTCACACTATCACTATAATTAGAAGTGACCATGGTGGAGAATTTGATAATCTTACATTTGACGATTTTTGTAACGATGATGAATATGAATATAACTTTTCGACTCCTAGAACTCCTCAACAAATGGTGTAGTAGAAAGGAAGAATCACACATTACAAGAAATGGCTCGGACCACGCTAAATGAAAACAATCTCCCAAAATACTTTTGGGCCGAAGCCGTTAATACCGCATGTTATATCATAAATAGAGTTATGGTTAGTCGAAAAAAAACTAAAACTCCATATGAGCTTTGGAAAAATAGAATTCCCAACATTAGTTATTTCAAAGTATTCGGTTGCAAATGTTTTATCCTAAACACAAAAGAAAATTTAGGAAAATTTGACTCAAAATCCGATATCGAAATTTTTCTCGATTATTCATCGACTAGTAAAGCTTATAGACTTTTCAACAAAAGAACTCTAGTTCGTTGAAGAATCAATGCATGTTAGTTTTTATGAAACTAATCTACTTGATTATGATATAGGTTTGGAAACTCCCATTGAACAAATGAATATTCAAGACAAAGAAGTACCCAATGAGGAGCAATCAAAAGAAATCAATGATCAAGAAAGAAGAGGAACACCAACCGAAGCTCAAGGTAACTTTTCGCTACCAAGAGAATGAAAGTTTGTCTCATCTCACCCTAAAGAACTAATCATTGGAGATCCATCAAAAGGTATCACTACTAGAACCTCTCTTACAAATCATCTAGGTAGTTGTGCATTAATATCACAAATCGAACCCAAAAATTTCAAAGAAGCGGAATTTGATGAGTTTTGGATTCTAGCAATGCAAGATGAACTAAATCAATTTGAAAGAAACCATGTGTGGGAGTAGGTTGCTAGACCAACAAATCAAACCGTTATTGGTGCTAAATGGATTTTTCGAAATAAAAGAGATGAAAACGGAATCATTGTGTGTAACAAGGCTAGACTAGTGGCCCAAGTTACAATCAATAAGAATGAATTGACTATTAGGAAATTTTTGCACTGGTAGCTCGATTAGAATCCATTCGCATGCTTCTTGCATTTGCATGTCACAAAAACTTCATTCTTTATCAAATGGATGTTAAAAGTGTATTTTTAAATGGATTTATCCAAGAAGAAGTCTACGTTGAGCAACCACCCAGTTTTGCAAAGGATAAGGTTCCAAATTATGTATTCAAACTTAGAAAAGCCCTTTATGGCCTCAAACAAGTCCCTAGAGCTTGGTATGAACGTTTGAGCAAATTTCTACTTTCAAATGGTTTCTCTATTGGAAAAGTCGATACCACTCTCTTTATTAAAACTCAAAAACAAGACATGCTTATTGTTCAAATTTATGTTGATGATATTATTTTTGGTGCAACAAATATTCAACTTTGTGAAGAATTTTCTAAAAATATGAGCATGGAATTTGAAATGAGCATGATGGGTGAACTTAAATTTTTTTCTCGGGCTTCAAATTAAACAAATATGTGATGGCATATTCATAAACCAAAGTAAGTACATTCTAGACATGCTAAAGAGATTCGAAATGAATGATCTTAAACCGATGCATACTCCAATGAGCACTTCTATAAAGCTTGACAAGGATGAACAAGGCACTTCCATCGACATCACTAAATATCGAAGTATTATCGGATCCCTTCTCTATTTAACCGCAAGTAGGCCCGATATTATGTTTAGTGTATGCTTATGTGCTCGTTTTCAATCTAATCCTAAGGAATCCCACCTCAAAGCTGTAAAAAGAATCTTTAGATATCTTAGTGGGACTCGAACCTTAGGACTTTGGTATCCGAAAAATACTCATGTTGACTTACTTAGCTTTTCGGACACTGATTGGGCCGGATGTCAAATTGATCGTAAAAGCACTAGTAGAGCATGTCACTTTCTAGGGTTTGCTCTAGTATCTTGGTTTAGCAAGAAACAAATATCCGTGGCCTTGTCTATAGCCGAGGCCGAATACATTTTCGTCGCGAGTTGTTGTGCACAAGTACTTTGGATGAAACAAACTTTGAATGATTATCACTTATCCTATGATCATGTTTCCTATTATGTGTGCTAATGCAATTAACTTGTCCAAAAATCCAGTTTTACACTCCCGAACTAAGCATATTGAAATTTGCCATCATTTTCTTCGAGACTATGTTCAAAAGGGTGATATTTCGCTTGAATTTATCGATACGGAAAATCAATTGGCCGATATATTCACTAAGCCTCTCGCTCTAGATCGATTCTCACATATTAGAAGAGGTTTGGGTATTGTTGATGAAAGTGGTATACAATTTTGAACTTTTTTTCAAAAATTTGGCCAACCGGACACAGTTGAAACTTGTCCGGACGTCCGGATCGTCGAAATCTGAGATTTTAATCGGCATCTCAGATATTTCCTTTCACTTCTCCAACCATCTTTCTCTCCAAATTCTCTCCTACATTCACTCGAAATCCCTCACAAAATCTTCCTTTGTGTATTTTAACTCCCATTTCATTGAAAAACCATAGTTTTTGACATCACCATCTCAAAACCCTCGAAAGTCATCTTCCAAATCGCCTCTTTGATTTTGAGACCCTAGCCCTTGAATCCTCAAGATTTCTACAAATTTCTCACCTCAAACCGTGAACACGTTCAATCTCATTACTCCCAAACATATTTCTAAGTTGATTTTAGCAAAAAGACATACTATGGCTAGCTCCCAACGAGTTAAACGCATGAAGAAGACCGAGAAATGCCCTCCACCATCCTCTTCGAACAATGGCACAGATTCGAAGGAAGTAGCACCAAATCCCTTTGATAAGTCACCTATTCTCATTGGTAAGAGTGTTGATTTTGCCGATTTTATTATCGAAGCTCCCACATTTCATATTGAAGAACATCTAGAACAAATTGGATGGGTACCCGTGTGCACTTTAGAAGAAAATGCGTACCCACGTCTCATGAAAGATTTTTACGCACACATGCAATTTGAACCATGTTATGATACAATCACTTGTTATCTTAAAAACATTCGCATCAAAATCACTAAAGCACTCATTCGCATGATTCTTGAACTTCAACCATGTGATCAACAAATTTTTGTTGATAAAGCACATCTCACTCACAATGGTTATAACCCCTCCGAGGCATGCCGTCGAGTGACCGGGAATTTTTTTGAAAATATCACTAAAGTTAGCGCAAATCAACTGAGCCTTCCGTGCAAAATTTTACAGAATATCATTTCCAATATTATTCTTCCCCGAAAAGGTCATCGAGATGAAGTTAGTAACTTCGATCTTTTTGTTTTGGACTCTATGTTAGTCAGGGGAAAATTAGATTTTCCTACTATAGTTATTGGAGTCATGAATCTTGTGCATGTATCACAGCACACCAAAGCACTACCTATGGGATGCTTCTTACCAAAATTTTTAAACATTTCGACATTCCACTTGAGGGAGAAACCTTTATCAAACCATGGGCTACCGATGTTATCAATATTCAAACCCTCAAGCGAATGAAAATCATTAAGGATCATGATCAATGGGTGGCTAGGACGAAGGGATATAACGCTACCTCCGGCCCCTCGACTCTACCCTTTGAAGACGAATCTGAGGGCGACCCTGAAGACGCACCATCCCTCCTGCTGGCATTCCTGCACCAAGTGCACCTCGTCCTTCCACTAATCGCTTTTTCATTGAGGAGCAGTTCAACCTACTTTACGGACGCATCGACTCTCTCACTGCCACAGTTGACAGCTTTGGAAGCCTATTACTCCAGCTTCAGGCACAGTAGACTACTCTTCAGGAACAACATGACTCCTTCTTTGCAGCCTTCGATGCTGGATTTCTACCTCCGCCTCCAGCTCCCTAGTTTCTTTTCTACTTTCTTAATGTTATGTTTTTCTTATGTTTAAGAACATGTCAGTTGTGAACTCTTATGTTATGATTTTGCATTAATTAGTTTATGCTATGCTGATAAAATTGTTATTTGTTGTTATCCCTACTTCTTTTTACTTTTGCCAAAAGGGAGAAAGAGAGAAAGGATAATTATGCAACGTCGATAGGGGGAACACTTAGTCACATATCATATCACATTATTATATGCACTATGACGAGGGGAACACGTAGCTTTTTCTTTGCAACAATTTGTTTACTACCTACATTGCAAATTATCTTGTCAGGTGCAACTCCAAAGCGATGGTCAAAGTACATAGGCCAATATGCTACGAATCTCACGCAAAAGGTGTCATACTCTATATCTACATTAGGTGACACAAGAGCATCTATGTATATGCTATGAGCTACTTTCACATAGTCGCTTTAAAAAGTCAAGAGTAAGTGATGAATCGATCAGCAATTACAGGTCACGTAGCCTTGTTGTATGGCCCGATCACATACGATATTCAGCTGCTCTACGTGTTGGGCAATTGTCCAATCAAGTCTAGGCTTGAAGCAGTCATAATCTCTAATAGCTTATTCTGCGTCACTGGGTACATTTCTACGAATGGGTGTCATGTCCTAAACCAATTATGCAAAGTCCAATTAGGCGGGGTTATTCATCTCTCTTAGTTAAAATTACGAGGACGTAAAGAAAATAATTTAAAAACTCTTCAAATTATGCTCAAACTCGTGTTTCTTTCTTCGTAATTCAGATACACTTTATTTCTCTCTCTTCTAAGTCTTATAAATCATTAAAACAAGTATTCAAAATATAAGAATGTTAAACTTCATAAATTTATTTTACCTTCGGAGTCGGTGGATCGAATGATGGCAGTGGCAACTTTCATTAATAAAATAATATAGTAAATTTGAATTTTTTTTAAAAAAATTGTTAGTCTACAAAAACGCAGACTATCTCTGATACCAAACTGTAACACCCCGACTTCCGTTAACCCGGATTGCCACGTCATCGTCTTTTGCCCTAATTTTAATAATCAAATTTGTGGAAATAACCTAATTTTTAAAATAAAACATCACATTCGTAATAGTAAACTTCGTCGGCAACGAAACTCATTTAAATAACTTAGGATATTTGTTTTAAAATTCAAGTCTCAAGTTTTTGAAATAACTGAAATAATGAAGTACGTTAATAATGTTCAAAATGCGTAAATTTCAAAAGTAAATAACTTCGTCTATTAATTCATGCCACCACTGCCCATCACACTCGATCGTTTCCGAAATCTGCAAATATTGTTAATATAACGGAATGAGTATTTCAAAGAAATACTCAGTAGACTCATTGTCGATAATTAATTTACAGAATAATTGAACACATAATTATGCAACATATATACCGTGATATCATCATCATTATTGGCTCATTTTCTTGAAAATCATAGGCTCTTTAAAATTATAGGGTGTGGGTAGTCTGGTCTCATGCATTTAAGCACATAAGTTATGCATAACACTTTTATATTATCTCATAATAGATACTCGTCTTTTCTCGTGCATTAATGTATATAAGTTATGGCAAGCATAATAATATCATATATCTCATATGACATATTCTCATCTCATGCATTAAAGCATATAAATCACGTAATTGACATAAAACATGCAATTATAATTTAAACTAATTAATGGTGGCGAGTCTACCTCAATATATCTCGAGCTACGTGAAAAGTGGAGCGGGAAGTGACCTCAATCTCCTAATCGTCTGTACATTTCGTCTAGCCAAAATAAAAAATAAGTTTTGAATTAGTATTTCAAAATTTTAAAGTTTTAAAATGATAAAATAATGTTTAGGGACTTAATTAAAAATTTATTGAAACTGGAATTTGAAAAGTTTAAGGACTGAAATTAAACTTTTCTAAAATAGGGACTCAATTGGAATAGAGTGAAATTGAAAATAAAAGTTTAAGAGATGAAATTAAACTTTTTAAAAACTAGGGACTATTTTATTCATAACATAAACTTTAGGACTAAAATCAACAAATTTTAAAACTTGGGCTTAAGAGGCAATTTCTAAAATTTAAAATAACAAAATAAACAACAAAAATAAAATAAAATCGAAACCATTAGTCTCTCTCTTTCTCTCATTTTCAGAGAACGAGAGAGAGATCGACGGCGGCAAAAAGGGAGGGGCTCAGCCCCTTTCCCGGTTCACACCAGTCGGCGAATGGGTCAACGTCACCGTCTCGTGGTGGCGCCAACACGTAGGTAAGGGTTAGGTGTTTTTGGTATTCGGATTGAAGGATAGGGGGCTTGGATGGCTCGATTTCTTGGTTTAATGATTTGGGGGCGGTTTGATTCGATTGAGGTATTTTGGGCGACGGACTGCTAGTGAAGTGGTGGTTTTGGGCGAGCTTGGGCAATGGTGTGAGTTGGGTGAGCTGCCGGTGTGGGTTTGGTGGCGTTGAGGTACGGTTTGTGGTTGAGTTTTCGGGCAGTGGCTTGGATTTGGGGCTGCAAACTCTTTGGGGCTATGGTGGTGAGGTTGGTGGTGGTGTAGGCTGCTAGATGTTGGTTTGGTGGTGGTGTTGGGTTGGTCTCGTGAGTTGGAGGTGGTGAGGTGTTGGTGACCTGTTGTTGTCGTGAGCCAGTGAGGTTGTTGATAGGTTGGGGCAGAGGAGGAGTTGGTGCAGTTCGAATTTGGCTACGATTTGGTGAGGAAACTGATGGTGTTGGTGGGTTGGGTGGAGTGGTCTCAAGAGTGAAGTGGAGGTGTTAGGCAGTAGATGTGGTGGTGGTGTTGTGGTGGTGAGGAAATGGAGGTGTTGATGCTAGAAATTGATGTTCTAGCATCAGCATTGGTCTCTAAAATTTGAGGGAATGGAGAAACTTACCAAAAATGGCTGCTAGAATGGTGGGGAGATGAGGGAGGTGGAGTGTTCTATGAATATAAATTTTTAGGGCACAAATCTCTAGGAAACTAATTGGGCCAAGAAGTTGGGTTTTAGGGATAATCCTAATTGGACATAAATGGATTGGGCTAAAAATAATCCATATTTGGACCATTAAAATTTTGGACCCTAAAATGAAATATTGTACATTAAAATTATTAAAACTTAGCTTTAAAACGAAAATAATAAGAAATTGATACTTTAGAATTATTCGAGATTGGGCTTGAGTCTCGACTAGAAATAGTTTTAAATTTGTTTAAAGCGCTCGGAAATGGATTCGATTCGAAATAAATTTAAATTCGTTTTATAACGGCTAGACGGACACGTTTTCATTTTAACGTTAGGGTTTAAAATTTAACGATATGTTTTTCGAGAAAAATAATTTTATGTAATTTAAAATTATCGGTCGCTATAGTCTCCCCCAGTTCACGAAGTGATATGTTTCCAATGCCATCCAGTAATTTGTTTATTGCAACTCGCATGTAAATGTTAGATTCTCCCACTACATAGTATAGAATATTTCCCTGTGAAAAGCATGTAAACCTACATCTCATAATGATGATGAGAAATTCAAATGATGCACGAACTGTTCGCTAATTTGATCAAATATACACATTGCACAATGGAGTGGCTGTAACATTACAAAGGAAGAAAACATTACTGATTTTCATATTCTCCTCGCTGCATTACAGGTGAAAAATTTGTCAAAAAAGAAGATAGAAAAATTTGGTCAACGGGTGACTTAATCCACTTTATTCTCCTGGCTACATAATCGTGCTCTTACGAAGTAAAATTCAATATAACATCTACTTTTCAATTAATCCACTTTATTTTCTGATACATAAATTGCTTTTATATATCGTGAATTACTTTTCAACGTAGAATAATTTATGGATTTAGAGTTTCTCCCATCAATTTACCTGGAACTACATTCCATCGTGCACTCCAGACTCCAGGTACTAACTAATTTCTGGAGTAATTGATATGGATTATGGAAGCAGTAGACAATGTAGAATAAATTAAGCACATTAAAAGGAGAACTACAATTCGAAAAAACTGACCAATTTGTTCGATTGTTTCTCCCTCACGGGCCTACGACGGATGAGCGGAGTTACGGTGGGACAGGCGCATGGCTACAGCTTCTAGTTTTGGGTTGAACTACTGAAGGCATGGAGGAAACTCTAGAGTCAGAAGAGAAAACTAAAGAGTTGAAGTGGGGAAGTTTTAGGTTAATTTAAAAAAAAACAAAAACAAAATAAATGGGCCCCTAAAAATTATGGGCCTGAGACGGAGGCATGTCCTAAAGTCCAGCCTTGTAGATTATAGAGGGTGAACCGCATCCTTGACGGCCCCCACCTACCCTACCCTGGGTCTTGGTGAAGGAGGTAAATCGCAGGTTATGCCTCCAAGGGTACGGGGTGGAAGACTATTTGTACACTTGCACTTACCCAATGACCAAATCCATATTTCAAGATTCGAACCCTTAACACGACAGCCTCAAACAAAGCTGGAGTTTTTCACCTTCCCCTTTTACCACTTGAAGATGTGCCCTAGGGGCGTGGCCTTGTAGATTATATATAAGCTATCAGGCGAACATATAGAAATCAAACCATAAACTTGAGAAAAATATCATCGTGATATATAACATGTACATGAATCACAGAAATTCGCTGCAAATACATTACGTAACTTCAAACATATTCACACTAACAACTGCAACTCAATAGCCTTATCACAAATCCAAACTAAACATGCTTCTTCTATCCTTAGTTAAAAATAGAATTATTAACTATATTTAGCCTCTGTTTGGTACACATTAAAATTTCATTCTCATTCTTCTACTCATTTTCAACCACATATCCTTCAATAAAATAATATTTTTCATCACATCAATAACTTTTCATTCTTTTTCAACCACGCATTCTCTATCAACCTACCATTCCAAAATAATATGGCTCAAACACAGCCTTATATACAATATCACATTATCTAAGAATGAGGTTTATATGAATTTACATAAATAAAATCCTCCAAAATATATAAACAAGAAGAAGAGACTTAGACTGCAGTTATAAGACAAATATATTAAATCCTCTGACCACTCAACAATGTGAGTCAAGAAAATCCAGTAGTTTAGAGTGAAATATGATGATCTGTTGGGTTTATTGATACCCAATAAGTTCGGACAATGATGTAAAACCGTTGTCGAATTAATTATATTGACACCTTAGCGATGGTCGATTCAAAAACAACTCGGGGCCACTAGAAGCAACTTAATTGGGTTAATGTTGCTCGTGGCCTAACACTCATGGATGGTCCAAGTTATTGGGTTGGATGGTGATTTCATCAGCCCATTCCTATTGGATAGTTGTGGTCTTTATTGGTAGTCCAATTAATGTCTTGGCCCAATTTTTTGTGACCTAATACCCATCATATATGTATCTATTCTCTTGGTTAATTTTGAGTGTGAGATTTGTGAGGATTGGGGGGCGGGGGACCAGCGGCTCCTAAGTGAAGAAAAACAGGCAGCCTCTTGAAGAGAGATTTCCAGCTAGCTTGGTACTCCAAAACCGGTGTTATTACTTTGTGTATTGGTCTCTTCCTTGTCTCCTTTGTGGTACCCATTTCCTTTACCTTTGTGGCCCCAAATCACCACCACCATGTATACCCTTTGTGGGTGAGAAAACTAGTGGCAACCGGAGTGTGTGAGTTGTGGGTCGAGCTTGAGATGGTTAGTGTTCATTTTGGTGGTAAACTGAGCCCAAAAATTGAAGATTGGAGTCACAAATTCCTACATGATCAACATATACATTTCATGTCCAAATTTGAGCTTTGTATATTTGGTATAATCGTTGTAGCAAAACAGTCGTCTTGTGTTGATTATCGGTATGAAGCATGTGTGCCTAAGAGTTGTGGCAATAGCCCAAATATAATTTTCCCATTCTATAACATGGCAAGCAAGAATCATATTGTGGGTGCCCAGGATTTGAGCTCAAGTGCGCAATTCATCTTTTCAAAGTAAAATAATAAAAACACAAATGCAATTGTTTCTCTAATAATATGTTTATTGTCTACGCTTCTTCTACCCAAACTTCAAATTTTAAAATAATGTATTGGTCTCTTCCTTGTCTCCTTTGTGGTACCCATTTCCTTTACCTTTGTGGCCTCAAATCACCACCACCGTGTATACCCTTTGTGGGTGAGAAAACTAGTGGCAACCGGAGTGTGTGAGTTGTGGGTCGAGCTTGAGTTGGTTAGTGTTCATTTTGGTGGTAAACTGAGCCCAAAAATTGAAGATTGGAGTCACAAATTCCTACATGATCAACATATACATTTCATGTCCAAATTTGAGCTTTGTATATTTGGTATAATCGTTGTAGCAAAACAGTCGTCTTGTGTTGATTATCGGTATGAAGCATGTGTGCCTAAGAGTTGTGGCAATAGCCCAAATATAATTTTCCCATTCTATAACATGGCAAGCAAGAATCATATTGTGGGTGCCCAGGATTTGAGCTCAAGTGCGCAATTCATCTTTTCAAAGTAAAATAATAAAAACACAAATGCAATTGTTTCTCTAATAATATGTTTATTGTCTACGCTTCTTCTACCCAAACTTCAAATTTTAAAATAATGTATTGGTCTCTTCCTTGTCTCCTTTGTGGTACCCATTTCCTTTACCTTTGTGGCCCCAAATCACCACCACCATGTATACCCTTTGTGGGTGAGAAAACTAGTGGCAACCGGAGTGTGTGAGTTGTGGGTCGAGCTTGAGTTGGTTAGTGTTCATTTTGGTGGTAAACTGAGCCCAAAAATTGAAGATTGGAGTCACAAATTCCTACATGATCAACATATACATTTCATGTCCAAATTTGAGCTTTGTATATTTGGTATAATCATTGTAGCAAAACAGTCGTCTTGTGTTGATTATCGGTATGAAGCATGGGTGCCTAGGATTTGAGCTCAAGTGCGCAATTCATCTTTTCAAAGTAAAATAATAAAAACACAAATGCAATTGTTTCTCTAATAATATGTTTATTGTCTACGCTTCTTCTACCCAAACTTCAAATTTTAAAATAATGTATTGGTCTCTTCCTTGTCTCCTTTGTGGTACCCATTTCCTTTACCTTTGTGGCCTCAAATCACCACCACCGTGTATACCCTTTGTGGGTGAGAAAACTAGTGGCAACCGGAGTGTGTGAGTTGTGGGTCTAGCTTGAGTTGGTTAGTGTTCATTTTGGTGGTAAACTGAGCCCAAAAATTGAAGATTGGAGTCACAAATTCCTACATGATCAACATATACATTTCATGTCCAAATTTGAGCTTTGTATATTTGGTATAATCGTTGTAGCAAAACAGTCGTCTTGTGTTGATTATCGGTATGAAGCATGTGTGCCTAAGAGTTGTGGCAATAGCCCAAATATAATTTTCCCATTCTATAACATGGCAAGCAAGAATCATATTGTGGGTGCCCAGGATTTGAGCTCAAGTGCGCAATTCATCTTTTCAAAGTAAAATAATAAAAACACAAATGCAATTGTTTCTCTAATAATATGTTTATTGTCTACGCTTCTTCTACCCAAACTTCAAATTTTAAAATAATGTATTGGTCTCTTCCTTGTCTCCTTTGTGGTACCCATTTCCTTTACCTTTGTGGCCTCAAATCACCACCACCGTGTATACCCTTTGTGGGTGAGAAAACTAGTGGCAACCGGAGTGTGTGAGTTGTGGGTCGAGCTTGAGTTGGTTAGTGTTCATTTTGGTGGTAAACTGAGCCCAAAAATTGAAGATTGGAGTCACAAATTCCTACATGATCAACATATACATTTCATGTCCAAATTTGAGCTTTGTATATTTGGTATAATCGTTGTAGCAAAACAGTCGTCTTGTGTTGATTATCGGTATGAAGCATGTGTGCCTAAGAGTTGTGGCAATAGCCCAAATATAATTTTCCCATTCTATAACATGGCAAGCAAGAATCATATTGTGGGTGCCCTGGATTTGAGCTCAAGTGCGCAATTCATCTTTTCAAAGTAAAATAATAAAAACACAAATGCAATTGTTTCTCTAATAATATGTTTATTGTCTACGCTTCTTCTACCCAAACTTCAAATTTTAAAATAATGTATTGGTCTCTTCCTTGTCTCCTTTGTGGTACCCATTTCCTTTACCTTTGTGGCCCCAAATCACCACCACCATGTATACCCTTTGTGGGTGAGAAAACTAGTGGCAATCGGAGTGTGTGAGTTGTGGGTCGAGCTTGAGTTGGTTAGTGTTCATTTTGGTGGTAAACTGAGCCCAAAAATTGAAGATTGGAGTCACAAATTCCTACATGATCAACATATACATTTCATGTCCAAATTTGAGCTTTGTATATTTGGTATAATCGTTGTAGCAAAACAGTCGTCTTGTGTTGATTATCGGTATGAAGCATGTGTGCCTAAGAGTTGTGGCAATAGCCCAAATATAATTTTCCCATTCTATAACATGGCAAGCAAGAATCATATTGTGGGTGCCCAGGATTTGAGCTCAAGTGCGCAATTCATCTTTTCAAAGTAAAATAATAAAAACACAAATGCAATTGTTTCTCTAATAATATGTTTATTGTCTACGCTTCTTCTACCCAAACTTCAAATTTTAAAATAATGTATTGGTCTCTTCCTTGTCTCCTTTGTGGTACCCATTTCCTTTACCTTTGTGGCCTCAAATCACCACCACCGTGTATACCCTTTGTGGGTGAGAAAACTAGTGGCAACCGGAGTGTGTGAGTTGTGGGTCGAGCTTGAGTTGGTTAGTGTTCATTTTGGTGGTAAACTGAGCCCAAAAATTGAAGATTGGAGTCACAAATTCCTACATGATCAACATATACATTTTATGTCCAAATTTGAGCTTTGTATATTTGGTATAATCGTTGTAGCAAAACAGTCGTCTTGTGTTGATTATCGGTATGAAGCATGTGTGCCTAAGAGTTGTGGCAATAGCCCAAATATAATTTTCCCATTCTATAACATGGCAAGCAAGAATCATATTGTGGGTGCCTAGGATTTGAGCTCAAGTGCGCAATTCATCTTTTCAAAGTAAAATAATAAAAACACAAATGCAATTCTTTCTCTAATAATATGTTTATTGTCTACGCTTCTTCTACCTAAACTTCAAATTTTAAAATAAAAGGAAGTAAAGAGAAGAACTGTTTGTTGTAAACTCCAAATTTAGATTGTATACTTTCTTTTCAATTTGGTGTCGAATATATATGATGATTTTGGGAAAGTTGATCATTTATCATTTGCATTATATATATTATTGATATGCAGTACTACGCAAGCAAAATTGATATATAGGAAAGCAAATTTTTTAAAGCAAAATAGTTAGGCAATTATATAATTTTTTTTTACCTACACCAGTGTCAGTTAACCAAACTGATCCAAACCAATTTGGGTCGATTTAGTTTGGTTTGGTTTGGTTTCAAAAGCCGGATTGAGTCGATTTGGATTGGAATTTATCCAAATCGACCAAGTATTTTGGATCTCGGATTGGGCTTAAAATCTACCTAGCCCGAACTATACTGATGACATATTTCCTCAAATTTCAAAAGCAAGTTGACCAACTTTTAAATTTGCTTCAGTTTGGGAGCTAATTAATAGTAGTTGAACTAATGACAAATTCTAAGGTGGCCGTTAAATACTAACATAACGCTGAGTTGACATTTGATGTGAAACTTTTAGTTACCGCTACTAATTCTAACATTGTAATATAAAAACTAAATGTATGACATCTAGGGCGTGTTCAGTAGAGATCAAAATCGGATTAAAATTGGAAAACTAGCCGTTATTGTTGACTTTTAGACGAATGATACCCAATAACGACTATATTTTTAATTTTAATTGGATTTTAAGCCGTACCGAACATGCCCCTAATAAAAAATAACTTCATCACAACATTTTTTTTTTACCTAACATCTATTAAAGGGATAGAATCTCACATCAAATAAAGCTAAATATATACCAATTTATAAGAATTGGGGTTACTCCTCTTAATAAGGTTGACATTTTAAGATGAAACTCAAAATCTTAATATGGTATCAGAGCCCATTAAACTTTAACGAGCAATTTGATCCAATTAAGACTCAAAAAAATGAGCATACGAATTTCAAGATTGGTCTACTCAAACGACCACCATCTTGAGGGGGCATGTTAAAGAGATAGAATCACATATCGAATAAAGATGAAAATATAGACCAATTTATAAGAGTTTGGATTACTCCTCTTAATAAGGTTGACATTTTAAGATGGAACCTCAAATCTTAACAACATCAACCTTCAATAATCGAATTTCAGTTAGGGTCATTTACAATTGGAATCATCTAAAGTAGTTACATTTATTTAAAAAAAATCCACATCGTATTAAAAATGTACATAAAAGGAAATTTTGAGAGAGAGAGAGAATGTTGAGGGGATGATCTTAAGCTATGACAAAGTCCACAACCAAATCTGCTTTCTTGGCTTGATTGTTTCACTCTAAAATTTAATACATTACTACAATTTTGATAAAATAACATTATTCTTTTTTATACGATGAATTATGTCTTAGCATTGAACAACGACATTGTCAAACCACAAAATCGAAGTGAAACCACTTTTTCAAAATCGTTGATTTTGATTCACGTGTATTCGTCAATGTTTTGGTTTTGAACTGAACCAAACCACTTTAGGTTTCAATCTTTGCTCAAACCGTCAAACAATTTGAAAAAAAATGAAAATAATTAATATAAATTTTACCCGACCCAATTAAAACTAAACACATCCCAATTAAAAAGATGTATCCATATTAAACATAATCTAATTAAACTTAATATCGAATTAGACAATTATTCATTCCAATTAATTAATTAAACCATATAAAAATAACCATCAATCATCGCAACTTTGAATGCAAAACTCTTAAATTGGATGAAGTGTTGAGCAATTGATGTTGAATCATATTCATCGACTAAGGCTGGACATGGGTCAATTCGGTTCAGTTCTTTTCAGAATCGAGTCGATCCAAAATTTTTGAATATTTAATAAATGAAACCGTCGGGTCCAAATATAATTATGGAACCATTCAGATTACGTTCGATTCTGTTAGGTTCCGTACCATAATTAATTTTTTAACATTTACAACAACACTACATAAATACAACTAATAACACGTTCATTCGTAACTTTTACAAATTAACGTAGCTCAATTTAAAAACATATAAATAACAAGATGTCCAATAAGATTAATTCAATATATACAAATATCAAAAAGTAGATACTAATATTAAAATATAGGTGATCTATATCAATAATTATTTTACTTCAAGCAGCATTCATAAAGAATTGGGTTTATACGGGAGTCTAGGCCTGGGCGTGGTTTGGTTTGGATTGGTTTCGACCTCAACCCGAAACCAAAACCAAAGTAGTCGGTTTGGATGAATTTAAAACCAAAACCAACCCACTCTCTTTCTTAAACCGAACCAAACCAAACCACATCGGTTTGGTTTGGTTTCTCGATTTGGACTTTTAGATAATATCGCATTCTATTTTATAAAGAATGGATGCAAACAAGGAACAAGAGATCAATAATTCAGCATCAAAATGTATATCCAAGTACCAATAACCAAAATAAAATACCAATAAACAATAAAATCCAAATTCAATCACCAATAAGCAACATGCAATAGCATTGGAAATAAAATCCGAGTACCAATAACTAAGTCAAAAACCACAATATCATTTTGTTAACATCTAATGTCTAGTAAACTAAAATATCTAGGAAAGTGAAATGTATATCCCAAATGCCAATGCTCAAAAGTTTGTCCAACAGGCACAACCATCATTTTGAATCACCACCTACAAATTACAATACGTGATAACTTTAATCATATTTCATTAAAAAGCTACGATCAAGTGAGATGAAAAAAAAAATTACCTTAAGCAAACACATAAAATGAATTATTTATCCTTGATACTGAAATCTTCATCCTTTTTCCTTGCTTCCGAAAGTTCTAAAAAATAAAATGATTTCATTAATAGTAAATTGAATTGAAACACATGTAATTAACACTAAATGATATTGAAACACATGCAATTAACACACTAAATGAAATAGTTAATTACTTTCATCCAATTTGTTATAATACTCCACATCCTCCATGTAAAATTTGTCTTCGCTTGGAGTAGATGTGAGCCAATTTTGAGTGCAAACTAAAACCTTGACCATCCTAGCAGTTAAAGAACTACGAAAGGGGTCTAAAATTCTTCCTCTCGTACTAAAAGCACTTTCTGAAGCCATTGTAGACACTTGAATTGCCAACACATCTTTTGTAAGTTTGGACAAGATTCTATACTTACTTCCATGTGTCCTCCACCAATCAAGGACATCAAAATCATTATTCTCTATATCTTCACAAGCATCCAATAAATATCTTTCCACATCATTTTTTATCTCAACTGAATCTTTTGCTGCTTGTTGTTCCTTAAACTTGGAAATACGAATAGAAGATGCACTAAAAGTGGAACTGACTTGACTTGTAGAAGAAAACCCACTTGGAACTGTATCCGTCTATACTTGATTGGTTTCAGGAATTGCCTAATACTTCACATACCAACCATAAATAGTAAACAAATTTTCCTTCAATGTTTGGGTCATTGTACTAGCCAAATTTCTGTCATTATAAATATCACAAAAAAATAATGAACATAATCTAATTTATATCTTGGATCAAGTACGGTAGCAATCAACAACATTTGATTGACATTGCCCATATTCCCCCAATATTTGTCAAATTTTCTCTTCATATTAGTAGCCATTTCACCTAAAAGATAATTTTCACTTGTACTCCAATCTACCAAATCTGCTACAAGTGAAGATACTTCATGAAGATATGTTGTGGAGCTAACATGTAATGAAGTACTAAACTTTAAAGTGACATCATAAAAGCCTTTAAGGAATTTGACAAAAATAGAAGCATTTTCCCAATCAATTACTGAAGGAGGTCCACCTCTTCTTCTACCACCATCATCTTCTCGAAAATAACTTAAGAAATGTCCATCCTCCTCTTATAAGTGCTCAAAAGCTTTTTGGTACTTCAAAGCAGCCTCCAATATCAAATAGGTAGAATTCCACCTTGTAGGCATATCCAGAAATACAAGGATTTTGATTCAATCTTTTCTTTGATTTCACACTCCTTCAATTTTTCATATTTAGCAGGTGAGGATTTCACATACTTCACTGCATTACGAATACTAACTATTTAATCATGTGCTTCCTTCAGCCCCTCACACACAATCAAGTTAATAATATTTGCACAACATCTCATGTGCAAATATCTACCTTCCAAAACACACCCATCATTACCGCAACCAATCATCTTCCTTCTAAGATAAGAAATAGTTGTTTCATTTGCACCAGCATTGTCCACTGTGATTGTAAACACCTTATAAATGCCCCACTCCTGCAAGCAACTTTCTATAACATTGCCAATAGTTTCACCCTTGTGATTAGGTATCACACAAAAATTTAAAATTCTTTTCTTAAGCATCCAATTAGAGTCGACGTAATGAGCTGTAAGAGACATATAATTTATATTTTGAATGGATGTCCAAGTGTCTGTAGTGAGTGAAACTCTTTGACGTTGAGTAGTAAGGTTCTTTGTCAACTCTAATTTCTCATTCAAATATAGTTGGTGAATATCCCTGACAATAGTCCTACGTGATGGAGTATCAAATTTAGGACATGCTACATTGCAAAAATGTTTAAATCCTGCCCCTTCAACAAAGCTAAAAGGTAGTTCATCGACAACCATCATTTTTGCACATGCCAATCTACAAGCATCCTTACTAAACCCAATAGATAGAAGGTTGGTCCCTCCACCATCAAGTTGTTTATCAAAACTTAATGATTTTTGCCTTTTGTCATCCACCCTTCCAGGATATTTTTTACAATGTTTAACCAAATGAGTCCGTAAAGTACGTGTCCCACACTTCTTAGCCCCACAGGCATAAGATTGCCCACAATATTTACACTCACACCTAACATCTTCTGCTTTTGGATCTCCCATTATCGTGAAATGATCCCACACATCTGAAGTTTTCTTATTATGTTTTCTCTTCCCTAAACATGACGGTGGAAGTGGAGGAAGATTCGATTTATTTGTACCTGCTTTTGATGTTGCCGGGGTTCCACCAATGTATTCACACTCATTGTCAATATCCATATTCAGACCTGCAATACATGTATTACGACAAAACTCATAATTCAATTTTCAAGGCAAATGATAGTGGAAAATGACAGAATTAAAATTTCATACATTAGAGCCTACTTACGAAGGTTCACTAGAATAATAGTTTAATTGTCCAATCGAAAATTATAAAATATGAAGAAAAAAATGATTCTAACTATTACAAGAAAACCAAGTATTTAAAAAAATAAATAAAATGAAGCAGCCATGACATAGTAATTCCTAGTCATCTCGACTCAAAACTAAATTTGAGTTCAATAACTTAACTTGATGTTTTCAGATAAAGCTCCAATCGGTCAAGAAATGTCAAAAGAAAATTACCAATTGGACTGAGGGTTCTAGGATTGGAGTTGATGAAGTACTACACAACCCTAAAAAGTACTTTGGAATTGAGAAAACTTTTTACTTGATTAAAAACTGGAAAAAAAGAGTCAAAACAAGCCAAAAATTAAAACCGTTCAAAATCCAGAAAGGAAAAGAAAACAAATTTAGTACATCAGACATACAAAATCATTAAAACAATCTTGAAATCATCGAAAGTGTAAAAATTCCAGAATTTACCCTTTTGTTTACCTACAGTAGGTGTTTCAAGAGCCAAATGAATGAAGAACAGGAAACACAGAAATCCTAAGATTTCATAACATGAGATTTGTTTGGAGAAATGTGTAAGTATCTCAGAATCGAAATGGAATGGTCAGGCTTCGGCAACGAGAGAGTTTGGAGTCTGGAGAGGACTAATGAATTGGGGATCGATTTGAGTATAGAGATTTGGAGTGGGAGGGATTTAAGGAAGGTTACCATTTTTTACTCTCTGAGTTCCCTTCCCATTTCCGACTCTCTGAGTTCCTTTTTTTTTATTGAGTTACAGACTTATATTGGTTTGGACGGTTCCCCACCGATTTTGGTATTCAAACCATGAACCGAACCGAACCAACACGGTTTTATACAAAACAAACTAAACCAAACCATTTGACTATGTTGAACCGAACCGAACCGGTTCGGTTTGGGCGGTTTGACGATTTTTTTGCACAGGCCTACGGGAGTGGGCATACTGCTACTTACTAAATAAAATTAGAATGAAAAGGGGAAGGATAATACTCAAATGTTGGGCTAACAAAAAATTAATTTGGCTGGTTTGTTTAATTAATTTGCTAATTTGTTTAGAAAAATTTTAAATAATTTAATTAATTCAATATAAAAAATTAAAAAAATTATTTAGATTCGATTCTTATTCAGTTTTTCAGTTCTTGGTTTAGAATCGAGAATCAACCCAAACTCGTTGGTTCTCAATTCAGATACACGTTCGAGTATTTAACTTATAAAGAACTGCTCGATTCAATTCAGATTTGATTCGGTTTGGGAGTTTTGTCCAACCCTATCATCGACTATCCAATACATTGTAACGAGTGAACAATTAAATTTAGATTTTGATTCAAAATCACTTATTTCTTCTAACGATTTTCTCGAATTTAAGCTAAATTTTCAAGTCATTTTATCCCCTTTTTCTTAATTTTTTTTTTAACAATTTTTCGTTATATTTTATTATTAGTTGTGTTGTGTTGTTCTAATTTGTATCGGGCTCCCTTAAATTTTTAGTAGACATCACTTTTTGTTTATTTGCTTTTCAATTTCCTGGTGAAGTAACTCAATTAATTATTTACATTTTAACTTAATTTCTAATTTTTATTGTTAATTGCTAGAGTTATTTGGTGGCTTACTTAGATGGTCATTTTGAAAATTTGATCAATGAGTCTTTTGACATATTATTTTGGTAGAAATTAAAAGTAAATAAGTAAAAGATTGTCCCCCAAATTGCTTAAGATGTGTTCACAATAGCAATAATTATTTATGAGTCTACATTCCCCACTAATGGTAGGATTCTTAATTCCTTTAGGAGTTACGTTGAGTGAAAGTGTGGCTAAGGCTGTGAATCGCTTTACAAATTGGATGCATTGAATATTGTTGAATTTTAATGATCAGACTCATAGAACTTTGGTACGTAATATTTTAATGATATTTTATATGTTTTAACATGAAGTTTTAGACTAATATTTATGATTTAACTTATTTCATATGTGTTATTTTTTCTTTGTTAAACCATGATTTTAAATTGAACCAAACCCAAAAAATTGGTTTTAATTGATTTGGCTTAGAAATTGAAGTGATTTGGTTTGAAAATTTATTGCAAACCACTCAAATCGAACCATGTTCACTCCTATTATATCTACAAACATTAGGGGTGCTAAGTGGAGCGAGTACTCATCAACTCAGTTAGCATTCATGACAAACCGGGAGAGTGAGCCTAGCAGAGAATCTCATTGCAAGCCTCTCATCAGGAATTGGCTCACGTGGGACCCGAGCTAGGTGAAAAAGAAAAAAGTAATTACAAATATAATCATACAGGGAGTTAAAGCTAATTTGAGTATATGCATGTGGGATAAAAGAAAATTCGGGACGATTGCTTAAATATAGAATACTAAAAAACTTGTTGCATTGAAGTATGCGCTACACCACACCAACATTGTTGTCAAATATTTTTTAAGAGATGAGAGAATTAGAAACCAATTTTAACTTGTAATTGATTCAGTGTAAGAAAATTGGAG
This sequence comes from Fraxinus excelsior, assembly GCA_019097785.1. Taxonomy (NCBI): domain Eukaryota; kingdom Viridiplantae; phylum Streptophyta; class Magnoliopsida; order Lamiales; family Oleaceae; genus Fraxinus; species Fraxinus excelsior. Next base: position 27,137,584 of record CM032637.1, on the reverse strand, counting down.
TAAGTCAGTAAGGGATCCTTTGTATAGATTTTTAAGTCTCTTGGGAGTAAGTGTACCTTTGGCTCAATCAATCTCGAGCCCTTGGATCACATCACTTCATATTGTAAGGTTCAGATTGGAGAGCGACGTGCGCGGATCTTGCCAACTGACAACTACAAGCAGCTAGCTATTGGCAAGCCATAGGTGCTAGTCTAGGTAGACTTCATAGTATCAAATTATTATTTTAAAAAGATTTTCATAATAAAAATGATAAAGCCACTTGTATATCAAATTTATATATCATGCTTGACATCATTCTTGTTGGCTAAATTTGATTGATGAAATTTTTGTTTCTTTTTAAAACTGTCAAATTATCATTGACACGTGTATAAAACTAGAGAGATGCTACATGCCCGTGATTAAAAATAATCGCGAGCCCCACCTCCTTGTGAGAGGTTGTCATCCATTGTTGTAATCCAATGTTGTACAAGTAGAATTATTCATAAAAATATGATGTATACCAAGCATGATTGTAATATCAACAAGTTACAAACTTTTAATCTTCAATTTAATATTCAATTTAAATATTTTACATTTAAAAAATTATAATGGGCTATATCTTCCCATGGGCTTTTAATTGAAGTCTTTTTTACAGTTTACAAAATTAATGGTAATAACCCATGAGAAAAATACATTGCTACAATAATTCGAAGATAAACTTTCAAATTAAATGAACTGGATGAAATCTTTTAAGAGGAAATTAGGTTGTATACCCTACAAAAATAAGTATTTTGATTTATACCTTTTAAATTAATTAAAGATTTTAATGGAGTAATATTTATGTCCTAATTATTAACTAAAACTCTAACCCGATAGAAATCATTCTCATCCTTAGTGAGTAATGAATAATGGGGAGCGCTCAATGGACAATGATATTTGATAAATAATCTTGACCCTTAAATAAATCTAATTTATGGGTATAGATCTTACTTTAAATTTTCCATCTCACATGCCGTGGGTGATGAAAAGTTATTACACGAATGATGGGAAATTGATTATCAGAGAAGAAAAAATGAAGCGCCGTGACAATGATGCGTTGGAGAAGCCTGCAGAAGACTAAAATTTTTTCATCGTCTGTCACATCGCTTCCCAAGAATATGACTTTCATGGATTGAGCAAAAGCATGAAACTAATGAACTTGCTTTCAGCCCAAGAATAAAACTTTGTGGGATTTAAATCGAATTTTTAGTAAATTTTGATACAAGTGTATGAAATGTGTGGTTAAAATAAATTATTGACTTTGACTTATATTTAAATTTTAATTTTAATATCTACCAAACAAGGACTAAATGTACCGATGCACAACATGATGAACTAGATATAGGTCTGCTCTCTAATCAAACAAAATTTAAAATTGTACAATCTCCATACTCCATAGTTCAATCATCAAACTATTATTTGAAATAATCCACAGTTTAATCATCAAATTGTGAGCGAAAATTGAGTATTGCGACACTATAATTAATAGAATAATTCCTAATTATTTGTCAAGAACAATCTGCATACTCCATAGTTCAATCATCAAACTATTATTTGAAATAATCCAAAGTTTAATCATCAAATTATTATCTGAAACAGTTTAAGCGAAAATTGAGTATTACAATTAATAGAATAATTCCTAATTATTTATCAACAATAGTATTGCACAGAAACTGTAAATTCTTTAATGACAAGGACAATGATACATAAATCATACAATGGTTAACAATATCAATAACATTTATCAATTAATATTGATAAAATCATTTGAAAACCACAAATAAAGAGAGGAAAGCAGAAGAAACAACAGATAAAATGAAATCGTGGTTGTACAGTACAGACTTCATGCACAGCACCTGCATCGAAGTTGGTTTAAACTGAGCTCCCATATCTCGAACTGTAGACTGTATAAACTCAGAGGAGAAGAAGTAAGAATGTAGATAAGCATGAGAAAGCCAAAAGTGAAAATGGAAAATGTTAACCAAAGAAAATGGTACCCGTACCAGTAAATGATTGGAATGTGATTGGAACGGACAACTTTGAAACTTTGCACGTTACTTTTTAATATATAACTTGAAGGCATCGTTCCCCCAATCCAATTGTGTCTCTTCTATGTTCTTTGCTGATCTTACAATTGAATCACCACAGCCTCGCAACTCGATGGATTGAAGAGTTAAAATTTCCCCAAAACCACTAGGGATCTCATCCAGCTCTTTGCAAGCCTTAATCGAAATGACTAGGCGCTCAAGGCTCGGAAAGTGGATACTGTCAGCTCTCCAATGCCTCAGATAAATGTCGTCCAATAGCAGGAATTTCAATTTGAGAAATTCTCCTTCATTTGGTTCCCACTCTAGTCCATTGAAGGCATAGTTTTTCAATTTCAGCACTTCAAGATTGGGCACCTTACCAAGAATCGTCAATTCTTCGGGATGAAGTTTGAGAAAATCTTTGGGTTGAAGTTCCGCGCCTTCTAAAGTCAACTTTTTGAGTGACGTCGGAAAAGTTATATGCGCTAGGAAACAGGGGAACGTATATGTAAGCCAACAATTTAGTGATTCAAGTTTAGTTAGACGTACAAGATTATTGATACAGTATTTTTCCCAACTGGCCTCCTCAATAGAATCATAATGGATAGCCAATTTCTGTAGATTTGGAATTCTTTCAAGGATCTCCTCCGTCAACCTAAAATTAAATATCCTGGAGAGGGTTTGTAGATTTTCTAGAACAACAATGGAATTTTCTTCCCCCTTAATTTCTGAAATAGGAGGATCAGGAAGATGTACAGAAGCATTCAACATGACATGTCTTAATTGTGTCGACTTCCATATTTCTGGTGGTAGTTCAATGTACCCATAATCATCCAAAGAAACTATTGTTTGTAGATTCCGAAGATCATATATTGATTCAGCAAACATTTGAGGGAATTTATTGTAGCAATAGATGTACCGCAAGTTAACCAATTCTTCCATTTTTAGGCGAGGATGAATTCCCTCCATATGCAGTACTTTAAGTGGCCTAGAATCAAAATGAACTTCCGTAGGTGAAATCTCTACGGCGAAACGTGGGAAACGTCTGCTAACTGGGTGGAAAGTCCCTGTAGTTGCATGGTAAAATTGCACTCTGTCTGAAAATGATAGAGAATTCTTCGCAACGTGCATACTTACACGGCGCCTACTATAGGTACTGTGTCCATAAATCTTTTTCATGACATGGAAAAAATCCTCCTCTTCAGCTTCTCTGACACAAAGGTCCCGTAAGAGATCATGAATTCTACATGTTTTAATTTGTCCATTAGACCCTTTCCTTTCAACCAAAATAAGACTTCTTTGAACAAGATCCAAAAGGTACTCCTCTCCTACATCTTCCAACGTTTTAGAGCATGCTGGTTTGAGGATTCCCTCCGCAACCCACAACTTGGTAAGTACCTTGACTTTGATTTCAAAATCTTCCGGAAAAATTCCCATATATAGGAAACACCCTTTCAAATGATAAGGCAAATGTTCGTAACTCAAAGAAAGTATCTTAGAGCATTGCTCATCATTTGAAGTTATTTCCGAACTTAAATTTTTGGCAATACTTCTCCAGTAATGTGGAGTTTTAGTGGCTTTTGATAGGAGGCCCCCAATCACAACAACTGCAAGTGGAAGTCCCCGACAATTTTGGGCAATCTGCTTGCCGATTTTTTCCAATTCAAGAGGACAACAACCTTCTCCAAACACCTTCTGACAAAATAAATTCCAACTTTCTTCGTCGTTCAGAAAACGCGCATGATGAAGAGGAGAACCAGAGCTGATATAATTAGCCACATTCTCTAGCCTAGTAGTCAAAAGGATTCGACTTCCAGTTTTGTCTTCTGGAAAATATCTTTTAACACTGTCCCAGGCCTCAATATCCCACACATCATCCAATACAAGAAGATATCTCCTGCCCTTTAGGTTCTTGTACAGAAGTTCTCCTAATTGATCAATGTCCTTTTCACTCCTCTCTTCAATTCGTATTTTCATGGACTCTAAAAGGCCTAGTATGATTTCTCGCACACTATATTCTTGAGATATAGTGATCCAAGCACGAATGTCAAAGTGATGCTCAATATATTTATCAATGTAAACTTTGTGAGCGAGTGTAGTCTTCCCGATGCCACCCATGCCGACAATTGAGACAACGTCGAGTTTTGATGAATCTTCAACTAGACGACCTTTGATCTCCTCCAATGCATCATCAAGACCAACAGTAGTGCTCTGAACCCAAGAATCTGGTCTTAATGAACCAACAGGCAATGAGGTGTTGCGCTCCAATTCTTCATTTATGCCACTTTCATCCTCAATCTTCTCTGCCCTTGTCTTTATGGAATCAACTTCTTCAATTAGTTTTGCAATTTCATGGAATGAAGTCGCGAATTTGTCACTACCATAACTTGCTATTTTTTGAATTCGTTTCACTGATTCTTCATCGAATAAAGTGTCATCACCACGACTTGCAGATTCTTCAGCTAGTTTCAAATCTTCATGGAATGGAGCCTTAAAGATGTCACCACGACGACTTGCAGATTCTTCAAGAACTCGAAGTGCAATGCAGTATTCAATGATATCTTCAGATCGACACGCTGCATCTCCGATCTCTCTCTCCAAACCTTCAATTGAATCTATGTTTTCTCGTGGGAAATTATCGAGAAAATCTTGCAAGTAAACAACTTTTTTGAGGTGAGATTCGATTTGTTGTTCCTCGCCAGGAAGAAGATACGAACAATCATATTTCAAGGTGCGATGCAGAACGTGAGTAAGAGAAAGAAGAGCAGCATAAGCCATTTCTGTTCTCTCCTATTCCTATCACAGCTTGCAAGAAAGAAAATTGAAGCAAAATGAAAGCAATCAGGATCTGTTCCACCCAACACGTTATGCAATAAAGCTAATAGGTGTCTTCCATTATTAATCTGAAAAAGAAAAAGAAAGAAAGAGAAATGATAAATAGCCTGACAGGAAATAAGTGACCTGTTTGGTTGTTTTTTTCAAACTTCCCAATCAAACGCTGACATATGTCCCCTATTTTTAAATGCGATCACTTACCCTGCTCGGTAGCATTACTCGCTTTTGCCAATTCAAACACGTAATGATCAGCTCAACCTCCTTTTTGGTATAGATTAAAATTTTCATTATCATTCTTTTACTTATTTTCAATCACACATTCTACAATAAAATAATATTTTACATCACATCAATAATTTTTCTTTTTTTTTTAACCAAACATTATCCATCAATCTATTATTCTAAAATACATTCTTCCAAAATAATGTGGCTCAAACACACCCCAAAGAAAACAAACGAGTTAATTAAATGAGTGGTCACTAAAGTTTTTACTTGATTACTATTTGCTCATCGAAAAATAGAAGGTTGCTCAATGCTCACTGAACTATTCATTTGTTTACCCATCAATCACCATTGTCATTTTCCGTTTGTACAATATGCAAAAAGTTCCACGTGGTAGACGAAAAACATTTCTTCAACGGGTAATCTACATTTCCTCCAACTCACCTTCTTCCCCAATTCTAGACCTAGTAGGTTCATGCCAATACCTGATTTTGGTATAACAAGTGCTACCCAAATTGTAACACGTGCCACAACTTCAAAACTTCTCCAACATGATGAAAAAGTTGATGAATTCTTCCTCGCCCTCGGCGGTGTAAATGAAATTAATCTCCTACAAATTTTCAACCATGATTTCAAGTGGAAAATTTTTTTGTCTGGGCTTGCACAAAAGCTTCGTCTTCCACTTTTCCATCATCTAGGCATTGGCATGAAGTGAATTTTGGAAGAGCTGGTGGTGGTTGTTGCTATTCATTTATTAGATTTCTTTTTGTAGGGTTCTATTCAATTATCAATTTAGAGGAAGAATATTCTTGTAGACTGATTTAGGGAAGAAGATGCTCTGTTTTTTTAATTTGGGACTCAAGGTATTTGATTTGGAGAAAATTGACTTTGGGTAAAAAAGTGTTTAAAATTAAGGAAAACCTGTGTTTTATTTGAATTGCATTTGACTATATGACAAAAGTTAACATAGTCAATAAGTCGCGTCAGTTTTCCGTTGCTTAAGTGGACTTTTCCATTAACAAGTGATGAGTTGGTAAATATTTAAATATGTGAATAAGCAGTGAATAACTTTTTTTTATTCAGTGAGCAAGTACTAACCTAGATAAAGTTTAGTGGTTACTGATTGAATTAACTCGAAAAAAAAAATGTATCACACTAATGAATGAGATTTGTATATATTCCACACGTTGAAAAATTCAAATTCTCAAGGAAAAAATAAAAATAAAAATAGATTAATGGTATATTCGGTCGTGCTTAAAATTCAATTAAAATTGAAAAATAGTCGTTATTAGGTCTCACTCGTCTAATAAAAATCAACAATAACGACTAATTTTCAATTTTAATCCGATTTTAATCTCTACCGAACACGCCCTAAGTCTTTTTAGTATGTAATTTAAGCTATTTCTCAACAAAAATACATAATTGGCCAGATGCAGTTGTCATATTACAAGGAGCAGGCCTACACTTACAGTAAAAAAAAAAAACAAAAACCTTACAGAATAGACACATGGTGGTAGGCTCCATTTTTTTTTAACAATATCTAATTCACACGGAGCTCATCCCATGTGAGTATTTATACACTTTCTGGCACCAAAAAAAAAAAAGAAAAAAAAAATCTTTCAGGCAGAATTTTTTTATTACAAGACATGTTGTGGAAAGGGAAAAGTACAAACAAACAGAAAAGTTTTAACAAACGACGAGTAGTAAAATGGTGAATAATGAACATGCCGACTAATACCCTACTGATAAACAGGTGCCCCAGCAAAGGCACCAAGGACAGGTGCAGTATTGTATACCCATATGGCTTTGTACTTGTTTTCAGCAATTGCTGGCCCTTCACTTCTTACTGGATTCATTGAACCTCCAGTGGATTCCTGTATGATAAACCATTATTTTTAATTAATTGAACCTATATAATTAAATTATAATGATCCAATTGGAACAAAAAACAAGTTTAGTGACTCACATGAAATTAGGATTAATGTAAAGTAACCTCCAATGTTTTAACCTCTAATGTATACTCGTTGAAAACTCTATCTATGTTTTTCTTACATGGTAAATGAGGGGTTGTAAAATTTTGTCAAGGATTATGATGCAAAAGATGATTGAATATTTTTAATGACGAACCGGAAGGAATAGCAAAAAGGAAATCATTTAAATAAATCTCAACTTTATAATAATTTTAGTTTAGTTTTATATTATTGATCTAAGGGCATTTCTGGTGCATCGTATTAAATCGAATGAGGAATAAAATAGTTCTATTTACTATTTTCCGATGTTTGGTGCAATTAATATCAAGATTAAATTAATTCGCGGTGCTCGTCCTCCTTTACTCACATATATGTAAATAAAATACTTATAAATAAAAAATTCTCTTATGATCAAATATTTTAGTAAACAACTTCCCTTAATAAGTTAAAAACAATCATGTTAAAAAATATTTTCTAAAATTTTGATTTTTCTTTAATTTTATTATCTTCTAATAGTACAAAATAACTCCAAACCTCATGTTATAATGACCCCCCCCCCCCCCCTCTCCAATAATTCAAAAGAACAATTATGCTACATAAAAATCAAAGTTGAGATAATGTCATGTGATATTTTATCATTGGACAATTTAAAATACAATCAATTTTTTCATTCAACTATCTTCTATCACGTACAATTATATCAAGCTTTCTATCAATTCTTTCTTGGAAAAGTAACTTTATCCTCAAAAGAATGTACTTTTATAATAGGGAAAATTGCACCCACGGTATCAAATCTTTTACTTTTTTGCAGACTTTATCCAAACATTTAATTTGTGTCATCCACGGTACAAAACCTTTAAACAATTCGCATTCAGAGTCTAAATTGATATAAATAGTTAGTTTGACCATTAGTTGACCAATAATTAAATGTCTGGCCAATTTGTAAATGATAAATAGGTAATTTTCCCCTTTTCATATGAAAAAAATTAAATTAAAAGAATTAAATTTAAAAAAAAAAAAAACCATGTTCATCTTCTTCCCCCTCAACCCATTTGAGGAAGCTTCCCCCCTGTTCATCGAAGCATGTCCATTCTCTACTGCGACATATAATGGAGTCTCGCCAAATTCTCGATCCTTTTTCCTCCACTTTTGCTCTTTCTTCTATTTCAAGGACACCCCATATCACAAGATAAGCAGTAGAGATAAAATATCAAGAACCCTAAAATTGTCTAACAGAATCAGGTAGGAAAAATATGACCAACAGAGAGAAAACAGATATGTACTATATATGAAATCCAGCTAAAGAAAGCAGTATATTCAAGAATTCAAAAATCTAAAGACAACCCACATGAGAGAGCACTCATACTCTGTATAACTCCAAAGAAAATTCACCTAATTGCTGTAACAGTTAACAAATTGCTGCAACAATTACCAACTAAAGCTACCAGAGAAGAACCACAATCTGAAAAATTTGACAAGTTGATTATGTTTTTTCGATTCTGTGATCTGAAAGCATTATTGGGTTCGTGTCCCCCCCCCCCCCCCGATTTTGAAGGATTCTTTTTAGGTCAATCAATGAGTTTGTCTTTGCCAGTATCCATGGCTGGTTGGCTTGGTGAGCTTCCTCAAATCAGTTGAGGGGTGGGGTGGGGTGGGGTGGGGTGGGGTGGAAGAAGATCAACAGGGTTTTTCTTTTTAATTTAATTCTTTTATTTTAATTTTTTTCATATGAAAAAAGGAAAATTACATATTTACCCTTTACAAATTGGTCAACAATTGGTCAACAATTGGTCAGACATTTAATTATTGGTCAACTAATGATCAAACTAACGGTTTCTGTCAATTTAGACTCCGAATGCCAATTGTTTAAAGGTTTGGTACCATGGGTGACACAAATGAAAGGTTTGGGTAAATTCTGCAAAAAAGTGAAAATTTTGGTACCGAAGCTACAATTTCCCCTTTATAATATGAGGATTTTTTCCCCTTTTATGATATGTTTCTAGGTTTGAAATTTGAAATGGTTTTGGGTGTTTTGTATCCGAATGGGTATCTCAATTTTTGATTTCTTTAATGAAAGAAGGTACAAAAAATCGACAAGAAAAGCAAAATGGCCCTTTTCCCCCTCATATTCAAAAAAAGAAGTGACAAATGCACAACAATCATATGGAGGAAATACGTGGAAATTGTCCAAATAATACCCCATATTTTCACTTTGGCATTTGACCAGCAAATAGAATAAAAAAACGAAAAACATCAAAAAATACTTTAGACACAAAAAAATCGAAAATACCCTCACTCTCTTTCTTCTTCTTGTGAAAACCAACAGCTCTCTCCAAAAAATACGTCAAAATCGATAGAAAAATATGTGAAAACCGATGGCAAAACCGACCAAGACTACCATCACGAGCTCACCGGCGCCGACAACCACATAGAGAAGGTTAGTTTTTGTAAAGAAGTCGAATGATTTTTACTTTTTTCAGTTTATTTGGGAATATTTAAGTAGATCTGTTTGGGTATTAGTCATTGTTGAGAAATTTGGTGTTTAATGGAGGTTTAATGGCCGAAAGTGAAGTTTTTCGACTCCATTTTTGGCAGAGCGCACGATCGGCAGTTGTTTAACAGCCGACCATTAATAGTCGGCCCAGCAATTTACGATCAACTATTAACATGGGCTGGCTATTATGCCAGGCCAGCTATTAACGTGGGTTGGCTGTTAGGCCGACCAACTTTTCTTAAAAACAAATATTGGCAAGCTAAGGTCGGCTCACCTTTTTATTAATAAACAGTCGGCCCACTTTTATTTATTAATAAAAGACTGTTGGGCTGGCCGTTACCATCATCCGTTTATTATATTAATAAAAGAGGAAATTACACCAAACCAGCTATTTAGTTTTAACTTTCTAAAAATTAGGTTTTTACTTTATTTAATAAAAAATCAGGTTTTAATTTCACAATTAATATTAATATTAATATTTTAAATTAAATTAATCTATATACCCACTCACTACCTACCTCCACCAACTTTATTTTATATACAATATCCTATTCAAACACTACCGCCGCCGCCCGCCTCCACCCCTTCTCCCTCATCTCCTCTCTTTTTTCCCCCTCAGATCTACTGTGTAATGCATCAGCACAGTAGCTGTGTTGCCGCTGTGTCGCACAGCAGCGCATCACTGCTACCTGTGATGTGCGACACAGCAGCCAACGTTGCTGTGTCGCACAGCACAGGCAGCAGCGTCGAGGCTTTTGCTGGTATTTATTTTTATTTTTATTTTTGAGTGGTAGAATGGATGTGTTGTGGGTGGTTGATATCTGTGTGTTTGGAGGCGGATTTGTGTGTAGGTGGCGGATCTGTGAACAGTAGTGGATCTGTGGGCGGTGGTTGTTGTCTGTGGTGATTTTTTTTTTTTACCAAGCTATTGAACTGTGGTGGCTTTCTTTTTGTGTCTGTGACCATGCTATCGAACATGTGGTGGATTTTTTTTGATGTCTGTGACCTAGTTATTGAACTGTTGTAGGTTTTTTTGTTGTCTGTGAACTAGTTATTGAACAGTGACAATTTTTTTGATGTCTGTGACTTAGCTATTGAACTGTGTGACCCACAAATTTGAAAATATGTAACCTGTGACATATAATTTTTTTGACCTGTGACCAATAAAATAATCAATTAAAAATCTGTTACCTATAAATCTTTTCATTTGTGACCTCAAAATAATCTGTGACCTTGGAATCGAAGCAGTCACCGGAATTATGCGACGGTCAACGGTCACCGGAAAATAGTCCCCAGAATTAAGTGTGGCCGAAGTCATCGCCGATCGTCGGAGTAGTCGTTGGTGGCCGGAGCGGTGGAGGTGGGGTGGGGTGGGGTGGGGTGGGGTATATTATATTATAATTAAATATTTAATTTAATAGATTAATTGTAAAATATAAATAATTAAAACATGGAAAAACCTGAGTTTTACAAATTTAAACACTGTGACCTGATTTTTGATTTTGTGAAAATAAATCCCTGAACCATGCATTTTTTCCTTAATAATAACGGATGTTGGGCAGTTAAATAACGTGGGCCGACTGTTAGGTTGGCCCATGTTTTTTTAATTAAAAATTTAATTTATCGAATATAAAAATTATTGTAAAAATGTAATTAAATAATATATATTATTAATAATTTAGTTTATCGAATATTAAATAATAATATTTAAATATCGTTTTGTTTAATTCAATTTTGTATTTATTATTATTTTTAATTAAATAATATTAGTATTCTTTTGTTTTAAAATTTTCCTTTTCTTTTAATTTTTACATATAAAATTAAATAAATAAATAATTTTAAATTGATAATTACGAAAATGAAATATTATTTTTTAATGAAAAAGAAAATTCTTATTTTTTTCTTCCTTTCAATATTTTAATTAATTTAAAATTATTTAAATAAATAAAATTTCCTTTTATTTTAATTTTTATACATAAAATTAAATAATAATTTTAAACTGATAATTATGAAAATGAAATATTATTTGGTTAAGATTTAGAATGTATCTAGACCATATTAACGTCCAAATTCATTTGTAATAATTTTAATAATTACAATATTAGTTAATATGCACATATTAATTTTAAATATTTAATTGTATAGTCCTCGTAAAATTATACTTTTATAACTTATCCTTCAATTTTATTTTGAAGCCTGTGAAAGGATATGATCAGACACAATTGATTTAAATTTCAATTAATTAATTAATATTTCAGTCACTCTTGATCGTTCAAGATTAATTAAATAATTTCGATTATATTTACCAATAGTCGAAATTACACTTTTAAATGAATTTATCGAAACTTTTCAATAATTAATTTATCTTGACGTGTCATTAAAAACTCACCCATGTCAATAGTTACAAATTTAAAATAAAGATGGTTATATTCACACCTCTTTTTCTTTTTTTAAAAAAAAAAATACACCATATTGTTATTAACTTTATTCATTATCACACTTATATCTTTAACATATTTTATCACACCATAAAGATGGTTGATTATTTGTTTTGTTTATTCAAACATATATTTAACTATTAAAAATTGAGTATTTATGAACACTTTATTCAATTGAAATGTAGTTTAATTATTAAAAATTGTGATGTGAATATATTTAACTTTAAAATAATCACATTCTTATTTTTAATATTTCATTAATTAGAAAATCTTGTCCTTAATATTGAATTTCGTTTCATATGGTCAAATATTGTAAAGTCCCGAAAATTCTCATAGAATAGAATTAATTATTCTATATGCTATATTTTAATATTTTGGAAAGTTAGGGACTAAAGTGTATATATATTAAATTTTATTTTTATATGGGTAAAATATTTAGATATTTATGGAGCAATGATAAGTATATGGATGTTGAGTTCGTTGGATAGATCGTAATTAATCATGTATATTAGGCTCGAGAAAAAGTTATTTCGAATAAGCGAGACTCAGTGATCCAGTTAGGACAAAGAGTGATAGTGTAGAGTTGGTGAGTTTAATTGGTTTTTACTTTTTATTAAATATGGATTTTGTATTAAAAAAAAAACCTTAAAATAATCACATTGTTATTTTTAATATTTCATTAATTAGAAAATCATGTCTTTGATAATGATTTTCGTTCAATATTGTCAAATATTTAATAGCATTTTTGTTTTATTATTTGTTTTGCTTATTCAAACATATAATAGACAAATGAGTATCTTTCCTCTATTTTAAAGAAAATTTTGGAGTTTGGAGAGACTATAATCAGGAATAACTAATATTAATTTCAAAACAAAAATACCATTAAAAATGTTTGAGACGTAAACATGTAGTTTTATAACATTTTCCTAGTTTTGATTTTTTTAAGTGTGTTCACTGAAAACACTCCCATGTGCGGCAATAAAAAATTGTCCTACATTGTACAAATCTACCATTGGACCACTTGATCATCATGCCACCATGACATGGCCTCATGTTGCTCTTGCTATGAATAAATTGAATCAGTTCTTGCATCCTCTTAATGTTTTTCACTAGCAGGCTTGTAAGGATTCTTAGTTATCTTAAGAACACTGCTACACTTGGTCTTCATATCAATCTTGGTGGATCACTGCCTCTAGAAGCCTATTCAGATGCATTTATGACACGGCCCTTGTAAATAAATGTATTACGACACTATTACACCGTCCTTAGGCCGGAGTTTGTTCCTTTTCCTTTACTCCAAGCTTGTGTTTAAGAAATAGAAATTTGATTTGTGCAAGTGGCTTACTCAATAAATTTGCAATTTGATTTGAAGATGGAACATATTGTATGCTCAATTTCTTTACAAGAACTTTGTCCCTGACCAAATGTATGTCTAATTCTATGTGTTTTGTTTGTGCATGGTAGACAGGATTTGAGGCTAAAGCGTTGTCACTAAGATTATCACACCATAATGTGGGAACTGACCCTGAATGTAGTTTAATTTCCTTATTAAATTCATTCATTTAAACATTATACATCCACACCATTTTTATATATCTATCACATCATTATTTCTTCTATCCTTCTATATATCTATCCACACAATTTCTGTATATCTATATATCCACACCATTTTTATGAACCGTGTTTCACCGTCATTAGACAGATGCTATGGCAGCAGAGAGGCTTTAAACTTCCAATGGGGTCTTGTTTTTGACGTGTTTCACCGTCATGGGCATGAGTCTATGAACGAGAAGTACGTCACCCCGTTCTCAGGGTTCCTTGAAAAAGTTTCAACAGGGTTATATTAAGATGAAGCTTTCAAATTATGCATCCAAAATGGAAAATAGACATTAGTACTATGTCGAACGTTTAGTATCAAAATCCCAGTGGCACATTGATACGGATGGTCCATCTCTCCAATTTAATTTTTTTTATTTTTTATTTTTTTAGCAAAGACATCCACACATCCCTAATGAGTTTTTAGACTCCACCAAGGAAGGTTGGTGGGGGTTAAGGATTCTCCAATCTGTCGAGATAGGTCAAGTGGTCCATACTTTTGATAGTGGCACTGATCACAACCCTTTCAAGCATGCGAGTCTACAACCTGGTTTCCCTCTGTAGATGTAAGAAACCGTGTACCTGTCGAAGAAGATGATGTCTCTAATCTATTTAAGAATGCTCTGAATAGTCCATGCTCCACCTCTGGTCCATCTATCCAATCTTTTGCAAAAATCAATAAGGCATAGGTTTTGTAATAACTAGAGTGATATATTTTATGAATATTAAGGTTTTAAAAAAAAATTAATGAAAATAAATATTAGTGGATGAATTTAGAATGATATATTTTTACTTAATTTTATATATGTCTATTAAAATAAATTTATGTACTCATAATTGAATTATATAAAATGGAAGAAAATCAAAGTCCAGAGACCACAGAGCAAATAACAAAAAGATGATTTGGAAGAAGAAATAAGAACGTGAAAGAGTCGAAGACCAACTGAGCGAATTAATGAACTATTTAAAGAATAAGAAGTGAGAAAAGAGATCAAGAATGGAGAAAAAAAAATTTCAATGACTAAAACGCAAAAATTGGATCATTGCCTATACTATGCTATAGCATAGTACATTTATCAATCCTGCTGCATGGTAGGCAACATGAATTTCCAGGGCTGAAGTTGGTTGAAATATGCTATAGCATAGTACATTTTCGAAGGAAAATCTCTAATTTCCTTGTATGACTTCAACTCTTATGGAAAAAATATTTGGAACGTCTTTCAAAGACCTAGGGCCGTCCAGAGGTAGTTTACCACGCATTACAACACATTAGAGAGTATAGAAGACGACAAAAAATATCAAGAGAGATTTCACACATCAAGATTCATAATTTAGGTGATGTCTACTCTATATAATTCTTGTTTTCTTCTCAATATCATGTTAGGCTAGATTTTTTTGTGATAGAAAAACGATAAACCTTGTAATATAAGTTTTAAATTTTTTATTTTACATATTTGATATTGAAAACATGTTTTTGGATTTTGAATGATTTACATGATTATATGTTCTCTACAATTATTGTGCACGGTCATTGTATGAATTTGATGACTTATTTTATGCATTCATAAGAAGGAAAATAGGCTCGACATAGTGTAAATCGTATATGGTATGATAGAGGATAGAAATATATCGCTATACTCTATTTGAATCTTGAGGTGTTCATTAAAATTCATACACTCTTATATATCCACATCTATCATAGAAATGTGGTCGTGTCATATATTAGAGTAGATTTAACATTACTTGAGAGTACATTGATTCTTTAAAATTCAACTATGTTGTCATAGTGTAAAACTAAGGTTAAAAATGATTATTACATTGGAATTTGGGATCTTAGTGCAATTGTCATTCATTAAAAAGCATTAACTTGCATTCAACATAAATTTCATTAAATTTAGTTAATTCACTCATAATTGCATAAATAGATTATTTTAGTTATAGTTTCGTCATAAACAAACACATCACGTTATTATTGTTTCAATTAAGGTCACGGTAATTAAAATTGAACTAAATCAATCTCAATAGGACGATGCTTGAACTCAAATCCACTTTATTACTTATTAACGGTTCGTACACTTGCGGTGATTTTAATTCGAAAAATATTTTCTTGAATAATATACTTAAGAAAATCACCTAGTATTAGACCATTAAAGAATAAGGGAATATCATTTATAGCTAATCTAGATAGTTGTCTATAAATAATACTTAAATAACGAGTTAATGTGATAATATAAAAAACTATGAGGAAAATCGTTCTCAGCATTACTTAACAGCAATGTATAAAGTTGAATGGATCAATGATAAAGGGGCATAAGATCTAATACAAATGCAACAAAGGGGCAAAATAATGTTAGTGTTTGACTACTTAAATTTATTGAAAAGAAGACTTTGTTTTTTCATTTAACTGCTCCAATGTTGTCAATGTTGGTGTTGCTGTGATCTTGCAACAGAGCCAGACCCGAGGGGAGGCTCAAGAGGCCACCGCCTCAGGTCCAGAAATTTTGAGGGCCCATTTTTCTTAGTTTTCTTTTTTCTTTTTTGTTTTTAAATATATATCCTAAAACAATTTTCAACTCCAGACTCTTCACTTCCCTGCGCCTGAGTTTCCTCCACTGCTTCGCCTCCATGCCTCCGGCCCTCCACTTTCAGCTCAGCCCTTCCTTGCGACTGTGAGGCTACGCCTGAGTCTCCTCCCTGTGCGGTGCATTTCTTGATCAATTCCCTTCCCTGCGAGGCTGCCTAAGGAGTAAGGAATAATCAATTTTCTTGAGGGATATCGGGGTATGTTTCTTGATTCCATGAGAGATACTTCATTGTTGTCTCCAGCTTTACTATTCTAGCGGAGTGAGTCCCATTCTGGAACATGGGTTTGGATTTTATTTTTTGCAATTTGGTATGGATCCGATTCTTCTAAAATAGGTTCGGTTGTTCGGATTTGATTTGATGAAATTGTGTTTGAAATTGGGAACAATCAATTTGATTATTGATGCATTATGCATAGATAGGTACAACCCTGGTCTAAAATTGAAGACTTGAAAATATTGGATGAAAATATTAACTTATCTGGCATGGAACTGATTATTGAGTGAAAATATAGGGAACAATCAATTATTCAATAAAGTCTAGTATAGTCTAACAATCAATTGTTCAAAATATAGTGAAGGTTAATATATGAAATTGGAAACAATCAATTATTTAAATTAAAGTTTCAATACAGTGGATGACTAAAAATATTATTCAACGGAACAAATAGAAAAGTTTGAGTGGGCATAGTTTCGTTGTGTGGAACAATTGAAGAAGAATTTAAGGTTGTTCAAAGTTCTAATCTTTTTATTCTGGGTTACAATCCTTATTTTGTTTCTATATATACATTTACATTTTAAATATTTATTTTTGCATAATTTCTATTGATTTTTGAGTGCAAATGTCCTTAGGATTGTGTTTTTCCTTTTGTGATGTTTAGCAGTTTAGATATTTTCATGTAAAGTTCCAATCCTTACCTTGCACATCTTATTTATTTATTTAATGCATGTCTATTGACCAGTCTCTTGATTTATAAAATTAAGAATTAAGTTTTTTTGACATTGGTGTTCGCTAAAGCATTATGCTTTGTATCCTTATGGGCGTTTGGTTGGAATTTTAGCACCTAGACCCTATCGGGAGCAAGCTAGGGAAGGAGGCAATATTGGAAGCAGCAGGGCCAGATTGCATTGTGCCTGGACATACTGCACCCATCAAATTACTAGGTCTTAAGGTATCTTTCGACAGCCTGAGCTTTTTATTATCGGCAAATAATGCATTTTTCTCTTCATCTCCTGTATGTTGCCTACCGGAAAACTCAGCGCTGTATTGTTCGCTTTGCAGTATAGATGACTTAGTTTGGGAATTGAATCTCAATTTAGGCCTTTTTGGTACATTTTTAAAATAAGTAACGATTGTATATAAATTAAAAATCCTGCATAAGCCTCAACAATGAAGTAATAGATAATGAACTTCTTCCCCAGCCTTCTTACACATGTGACACCAACTGCTACAAATACTTCTTCTTTTCCTCAAATTGTTCCTGGTTAATGAAATCCCTAGCTGCATTCATAGGAGGAAAGCCACTTCCACTGGGCTTCTATTGTTCTCCTCTTTCTCTCGAGCTGCGCCATTTTTCTTTAGAGCTTTCTTCTTCCTTTTTTCAACAGAAATCAAAAGACTCTTTTGATCTCTGTTGTTCTTCACTCACAGTTGCAATCTTGTGTGATTTCATTGACTTTGGGTGTTGTTTCTTGTGTGAACCGTGAGTGTTGAGGAAGAGAGATCTCATTCGTGATTCTTTAGGGTTGAGTTTGAGTGTCATCCTTGTAATCTTTACCTTGGGGCTTGATTTGAGTTCTATTGTGGTTATCCTTGAGGATTGAGAAGCTAAAACTGAAGAATTGAAACATGTGAGTTTCGATCATACTCAAAAGATACGGTTCCTTCTATTTTACAGTTTCTAGTATTAATTTGTACAGCTTATTAGTTCTTACAATTTCAGTTTCGATTGTGTTCAAATATTGTAGTTTCCTGATTCTTGCAATATTTACTTTACAGTTCATTTTGTATTCAGTTCTTAATTTGCACATGTATATTTGGTTGATTGCTTGAGCTAATTTGTGAATCTCCTCCAAACAGTTCTTTTGTCTCTTCTTCGGGTCTTTAGACTTGCGGTATCAGTTTGTAAAACCTACACTACTAGAAATCCATGAGGTTGAAATTCAAAATATTCTGATCATTTTACTTGGCGTTGAAGAATATTGGATGATTTAAGATCTCTATGGATCACAGGAGGGGCTCTTGAAGGTACTCTAATCCTCTAAAAAATGTCAGCTCTGCATTACTAAACAAAATAGAAAGATGATCAAGATACTCTAAAGATCATTGAATAGGTACCTTGCGACATCCAATGCAATTTTCATCCTGAGATGCCAAGTTAATGATTTTACATGAGAAGGTCCTGAAGTAAGTATTCAAAAAACATTCAGTAATCTGAATTCATGTACATGGAGTTAGTTAGCGCATTATATCAATCACTCTTAATGCTAACTATGAGTAAGTTTGGCTAAGCTTCAAAGCAAATAAAAGTTGTTTCCAAACATTTTTGATTAAAAACTTATTCCTTCCTTTTAATAATAAAAAAATAAAAAAGTTAAATCATTCTGACTTTTCTATTGAAATAAGTAACTTATTAATTCTCATTTTCTATCAATTAAAAATTTAATTTTATAAAGCTTACTTATTTATGTTAAGTAAACTTTTTAAGCTTAACCAAACATGATAAAATAAATCTCGAGCACACATTTTACAAATGTAACTGGAATTTCA
Source organism: Fraxinus excelsior (assembly GCA_019097785.1). NCBI lineage: Eukaryota > Viridiplantae > Streptophyta > Magnoliopsida > Lamiales > Oleaceae > Fraxinus > Fraxinus excelsior. Next base: position 27,118,629 of record CM032637.1, on the reverse strand, counting down.
GAGAGCTGTTGTGCATCAGTTCATAGACGAGGTCTCAGACAAGATAGAGACCCTCGCCATGAATACAGTACCCCAAAAGCAAAAAAATGTTCTTATGCTGAATCTTATTCAACCATTCGATCTCATTCTGCAAAATAAATTGAAATAAAGCTGTTGACCTCAAAATATGCTGCCAACATATGCCAGACCCACTCATGCATGCGTAAGCTAGATCTAACACGTAAATGTTGATCAACGGTCAAGATCACTCCAAAATTGAACGTGGTAGAAGCTCAATGATACGAGACGTTTCCATTCGGGTTCTAGCGTGATATCCAGAATACGATTGTATGATAATAACCAATCGCTATAGGATCAGATTAATTGTGAACCAATATAACAGAATAAAACAAGTTGCTCCAAGTATTTAGAGTTGCATTAGTCCTCAATTGTTACATGGTGGAGGTATTTATAGTGTTACAAATGGAATAGTGATCCTTAGATGAAATTACATGGCCTCATCCCCTGGCTGAAGCATCAAATACTAGCCATCATGTTGACTTTTCTAGCTTTACAAAGCATTTAATACTCTTACACCCTATTGACAAAATATGACACAAATACACTTTCTACAAGAGTTACATCAACCATTCAAATAATTTTTTTATAATAAACTCAAGATCTCCACACGTGGACTGTCACTAGGTTGATGGAGCTTGGGTCCTGGACCGCATCGACATGTCCACCTCGGATTAGTAACGGGCCTCAGAAATTAACCTAGGGCTCGTCTATTATGGTTGTTGGTTCGGCAGGAGTGGGTCCACAATTTCACTGGGTCAACCACTTGGTAATGCTAGTAGCAAGTCATAACAAAAGCCATAACGAATATCTACAAAAGATTAACCAAATTCCAAAAGATAGAATCAAACATGAGAAAATTTACCTCGAATTCTCTTTCGGCTACCTGTCCACTTGCAGATAGTTTTTTAACGGTTGCATGAAAGTCGTTGTCAAAGTGGGCTTTATAAACGTGCCCTGATCCACTTTCACAAAGAATGTTGTCTTCATGGAAACTATTTGCAGCTTCTAGTAACAATTGATATTCGATATCACCAATTGAACCCTTGTTGATTCGAATTCTCAGAGAAGTGAATTTATCCAAAATTGGACTTAATGAGATCCCTTTTGTAGTATGCCCATTCAAATAAATTATTATCAACAAAACACTACAAAAAATACAATCAAGATCAATAGTCCAACGCAGGAAAAAAAATTCATTTTAGGCTTATTGGTAATCCTATATCAACTTACTTTAGTAGATGCCTACCCACAAGACCTAATTAAAACGAAAGACAAGGAGGGAAGGGAAATCGAGTTCAGTTGAAAAATACTACCTGGACTCTGATTGTCTTTTTCGTTAACCTTTTCAGTCTGTGTATCGAAAAGCACGCCAAGAACAGCAAAATTACCCCAAGAGGAGTCAAAGCCACAATCATGAGTGCAATCCGAATTTTCTTGTTCAAGTCCTAGTGATGCACTACGTTTACCCCTGAAATTTATGCACCATAGGAAGAAATACACAAAATTCCCTCAAGTTCATCAATTATATATATCCTATTTTTTAGGCTTCATCTGGCTTTGCATTCTTGAATTAATGCACATTTAGCCATAGAAAAGCCACTCAACTTCCTTATAAAGAGAAATATAATGCAAAATGTACATAATGAAATTAAAGTACTGAGAATTCTATTCCCTAATAATTATACACAAGATTTGCTAATAATTTATCCCAATTTAGACTCAAATTTTCAGGGCTCTGATAAATTGGGGCCAAATTACAACACATTCAACAAAATAACACCGACAGAATGGGGTGGATCCAGCACCCGGCGAGTCGGGGCGGCTGCCGGGAAAAAAAATTAAATAAGATTTATCAAATATATATGTGTGTGTGTGTGTGACTTTATTGAAATGCTGTGTGGATTAATTAGGAGGGAGGACGCCTTTCCATGTGAAATACTTGGGTTCGATTCCCTTCAACATTATTCTCTTTTAATTTTTAAACACGATAAATAATAACTAAATATTAATTAATAATTGTACCAGTGTTCAACAAAAAGAAGGGTAACTCATATGAACACTAGAGGTTTGGGGTTCAATTATTTGCTTTTCTACTTTTTGTTTAATTTTTCTTACAATAAATATTATCTAAACAATTATGTATTATTAGTTTTCGTTTTCAAACTAATTTCTTGAAAAAAATTACCGACTCAATTTATTACTCTATAATATATATATATATTTTATTGTTAGGTTTTATTAATTTATTTTATAAAATTAAAATTTGGACAATCTAAGTGTTGTTCTTTATTCTTTTAAAAGTTCGAAAAATACTTTTTCTTTTGAGGTGAAAAATAGTTTTAGTTTTAAAAATAAATTTTTTTAAAATTTTGCATAACATTCGCCTAAACTCGGATCTTGTCTTTACCATATAATCATGCTTACCTATAAACTGTTTCGTTTGAATTCATAAAAAATTTAAAACTTGATCGTACATGTATGATTGAAAAATGGTTTTTTTTTTTCTTATTATTTTATATTGTATTGGATTATATTTTCAAATGCATGGCCTTTTTCACGTTTTTGTGCATTTATATAATGATTGAAATTCATTATTTAATTAAATATTGACAATCAATCTTATTATTGCGACCATTTGCGACCGCCCTAGCTCACTTAATATTCTGGATCCGCCCATGCCGACACACAAAAATTCACAGCTCATTTTTTTAAACCACTCAAAACAATCATAGAATAAAAATTGGATACTAAATTTAGTGTGATCGAGTCATGCTTCAAAAATTCACATCACATCATTTCATATTAAAAAGCAAATGAACGTAATGCTGGGAAATTAACAAATTACCTGGAGAGTGAGCATTTACATTTGAAGAATTAACAATAAATGGATCTTTTTCAGTAGGAAGAAGAGGATCAGAAACAGGAGGGTCAGCTTCACATCAAGAGGAGCTGAAAACAAAGTAGAACTGAAACCCAAATAGAAACACAAACTATAAACAGAACCTTCACATCCCAAAATCTTGAACTGGAAATTTTCCCCTTTTTATGATATATTTCTAGGTTTGCAATTCGAAATGGTTGTGGATTTATCTATCTGAGTGGGTATCTCAGTTTTTTTCCGATTCAGAAAAAAAGTGGCAAATGCACAACGATCATGTAGTTATTAAAAGAGGAAGTACCTCTTCATTGTACTCAGCACATCAAGAGACTCGCGTTTTGTGACCTTCTGTCAAAAAGTTGTAAGCTGCTATTTGACCGTGGAAAAATCAAAATTTTAGTAGATTTTGATAAAGATTGATAAATTTCATATTTGTTGGAAATTAAAATTAACAATTAATTTTTACTACGTATTTCACGGACTTTGCAACTTTTTAACCGTACATTTTATAAACTTTTGTGAAAATCTACTAAAATCTATGAAATATCTGGTTAAAAGTTGGCCATAAGAAATATTTGGTTAAAATTAATTAGCTCAAAAACATAAGGTACCTATGTATCCGAAAATTTGATATTTCTAATTTTGGGGATGAGAAATTTTTCTGTGCGCAAAACTTTTTAGTATAAGAAATTGGAATTATGTTTCGTTTCTAAATAATGTCCATTTTAGGAAAAAAAAAATAAATTTACTGAACTAATTTTGAATTATCATCAAATTACACAGAGTAGACAATAATTTTGAGTCTATTTAAAACTCTCTTCATTTCTGTACGCATTTCGAGTGAACTAGACATTCATGACAAACTATTTAAATGAGGAGAGTTTCTGGACACTCCAATTTTCTATCTTGGTCATTGTTTGATTTCATTATTTTCAAAATACATTTTTCTCTTTCTTCTTTTCAATAACACATTTTCAATAAAATAATATTACACATAAATCCAAAATTTTTCCTTTTTTTTTTTTTTTGAAGGAAAAATCAAAATTTCATTACACAATCATATGAGAGATATCATCACCATATAAACAATGGGTTCTGGAACCTCTTCACAACACATAAAATCATTCCTAGAATTTTTCGCCAGTAGCGCTAATTCATGAGCCACCTGATTGGTCCGTCTTGGAGTGTGTTGAAATGGGCTCAAACAGACTCTAGATAACATTTTAGTAAATAATTATGAATAAATAAATAAATTATATATTTTATTAATAAATATATAAAGGTCACATATCTGTGCAATTTAGTCACAATTCAAATATTTGAAGGTCACAATTAAAAAATTTTATAAGTCACATTTATTTCATCGGTCACAAATTAAAAATTTAAAAGTCACAATTTTTTCATCGGACACAAATCACAAAATTTATAAGTCACACAATTTATTTTATGGTCACATATTATTTTTATTGGTCACAACTTAATAAATTTGTAGGTCACAGTATTTATTGATCACAATTTATTCATTATCGGTCACACTCAATAAAATATTTGTGACCACCACCAACACACAACCATCGTTGTCTCGGCCGCCGCCTCCAACACCAACACCACAAAAACCATTGCCGCCAATCCACAACCACACCACAAAAACCATTGCCGCCACCACTACCACCAACACTGTCACTGCAATCGCCGCCGCCAACACCAACACCACAGAAACCATTGCCGCCAATCCACAACCACGCCACAAAAACCATTGCCGCCACCACTACCACCAACACTGTCACTGCAATCGCCACCGCCAACACCAACACCAACACCACAGAAACCATTGCCGCCAATCCACAACCACACCACAAAAACCATTGCCGCCACCACTACCACCAACACTGTCACTGCAATCGCCGCCGCTGCCAACACCAACAACCACAGCCATCGCGCCGCCAATCCACAACCACAGCCATCGCACCACCATCTCCATCACAGCCACCACCATCTCCATTGCAGCCACCACCACAACTACCATCTCCTCTGTCTTCATCTCAACCACATCGCAACCACCAACAACTGTCAAAATGGCCACCACAGCTTCCGCCACCACCTACAATCGCTAAAATCAACAGCACCACAGTTTCCCCCAACAACCACAAAACACAACAAAAAAACCCAGAAATAAAATGGCCGCCTGTGATAGAGATCAGCGCCAGCCACCTGCCTCCGTCACACACCACCATCACTTTTCTTCTGTGCCCGGATCTGCAACACCAGCCACTTGTCCCGCCGCCCATAGATAAGAGTCCACCCATGAGTCCATATATTGCATCCTTGCACAAGATGCATCCGGGAAGACAGAAGATCAAGGTGCACAGTGATGGATTCGGTCGGTGGGCAGAGAGAGATAGGAGGTAAAATGAGAAAATAGAGAGAGAGAGAATGAGAATAGAAATGAATTAGGGTTTAATTTATAATATTTTAATATGAATTATTAATTATTAATTAAAACCTGATTTCTGTATTATTAAACATGATTCTTGATTTATGAAAATGGAAATTTAAAACCCATTCTACCTGTAATTTCCTCATTTCAAAATGCATTCTTTGTTAAAAATGGGCTCAAACAGACTCTAGATAACATTTTAATAAATGACAATGCAGAAATTTGCTTTGACTGAAAGACTATTTAATATTTCTTTTTTACGATAGGCTGATTTTTTTTAAAATGACTAGTTATAAATACTGCACTTTTGGTAGATAAAGTAGTAAAATCTTCTTGGGGTAGGGATAGAGGAAAAAATATTAATTGTTTTAATCTAGTTACCCAACGACGTTGTTAGATAAAATTGGGTCATTCACGTGTCGCTGTAAAAATAAACATTAACTCATTAAAAAATTTAGGAAGAAATAAAAACAAATGTACAAGTAAATCTGAAAAAAAAAAAATTGTAATGAGGATTTATTTTATCATGCAACTTCTTATTATTATTATTAGGAAGAAGCGTGCATCTAACATTTATGATTTTAGTGATATAAATAACCTTTTTTAAATAAATGAAATATATTGATGTGAAATTTCAATATAATAGTACTTGAATTGAAACCTTTTAAACAAATATTATAATACAAATATATTTATCTCGTTACATCATTAAATCAATATAATGTTCAACCATAACATTTAAAATTGCAAATTATTCCCTTAGAAAGCCAATAAAATCATCTAGCTAGTAAATTACAAATTTTGTAAATTATGTTAATTTAAACATTATAAATTAAATAAGAATTTAAAAAAAAAAAAAATTTGGTAAATGTTTCACTTTTGTTTTTAACCATTTTTAACAATAGAAACATAAATCACCTGAATTCATATAAGCACATATATAATATAGTAAATATATAAAACGCAAATTTAAAATTGAAAAGTTATTGATATAATCAATTCACTTGTATCATTTATTCCACTTTGTGATAGAAAATATATTAAGGATTATTGATCTAAAACAATCAATAATCAACCTTGTAATCATCCATGTTGAAATTAGTGAGAATATCAAAATGAAAACGGAAGCATACCATAGATCCATAGATGTCTCATTTTTCGTCGGAATTGGTTATGATCTTTCAATTGATTGGCGATCTCCTTATTAAATTTTCTCTCCATTGATGGGGATGTAGAGAAGCTAAAAGAACACCAACAATTGGGGATCATGACCCCTCTAATAGGAATAAGATAATAAATGGTCATTATCTTTCATTTGCTTCAAATCAACCCCTCATCAATTTGAAACAAATATCCGGTCTTTACACTTTAATTCCATGAAACTTAATACACATTAGTTAAAATTCATCTTTAGTAGATCACTTTAATTGACTAATAAACTTTAAATAATAGCACCACACATTTTAATACGTTACGTGTGGCCCCAATTATGTTAGAATTTTTCAACAATCTCCCACTGGGCCAAACGTGTAACCTTTCAAATGTGCACAACCTTATGAGTTCAAAATTTTGCTATTATTATTATGGGTATTGCAAACAATCTCGTCCATCAATCATATTGATATAGGATCAAAGCGATTTTCGTCACATTTAACGTGACTAAATCCATCAATGGTCACGTACACACATATAACCAAATGACATAGATCAATCATGGAAGTGTAGCATGGAAATTACATGTTATATGATCCAACATGTCTATTTCCAACTAGTCCGACCTTATTTCTTAAGTGAGATCAACCATAAACTTTAATCAAGGTGGAACTGAACTGAATACTTTATTTCTGAAATTAACCGAATATCCATGAATAAAATAAGTGTCTAAAACAGACAACATCCAAATACAAACTCCCACTAAACTGGCATATCATCAAAAGATAAATCACCCACGTGAGCATTATATTCATGAAAGACCTTAGGTGGTAGCTATTTAGTAAATGGATTCATGATTATGGAGTTTGTCTTTATATGCTTTTAGAAATCTAGGGGTGGGCAAAACTCGAACCAACTCGAGAAAACTGACCAACCCAACCCAAACCGACCGGTTTGGGTCCCTTTTTTGGGATTTTTGGGCGGGTTGCGGGTTGTGGGTTTGGTAATCGGGTCGGGTCACGGGTTAGCAACCTCAACCCGACCAAAAAAAAATCCTTAAGATACCAAAATCAACATGGCCAATTTGTTGGATTTTACCGTTCAACACATTATGAATGGCATCTCATTCAAATCATCTATACAATAAAGTTTAAATCTTTTACAAATGGCACTTCTTGGAGTCATTTGGCCTAGAAATGGACAATTGCTTCTTAAATAAGACCATCAATGTATTGCCAAGTAGACACGCATTATGTTACTGAGATCTTTAAGGAATTTGGTTATGAATTTATAAAATTTAGACGTGTAATTCCAATATGATAGAATAGAAAATTACCTTGACTGCAATTTTAAAAAGATTTGCAAGTTTAGTTGGTAATTTGATTTACACACCCTTCTTGCCCTGATAAATAACTTCATCAAACAATCATAAAAATTACAGAAAACCAGAAATATTTAGGATGGTGTTGAATACATTTTAGATCATTTCTATTTTTTATTGACCACAAGAAATCCATGCCATAGTGAAACTTAAACAGTTGACTCTACAGTACATCACCATTGAGCAATCTTCTAAAGCATGTTGATAGCTTGCAAATTCTAATTACAACAAATAATGATGCAAGGAATAATTTTTATGTAATAAATTTTTCTCAAACCGACCAACCCAACCCGATTGACACATAATTGGGTTGGGTTTCAACATTTACATGGGTTGGGTTGGGTTGAATTTTTAACAAACTGACAATGTTAGGTTGGGTTTAGGTTGGAGCAAAAACCGACCCAATCCACGACCACCCCTACGTGCAACCCAGTGACAATATTTTGCAGTCAATTTCATGATCATAATCAGAATATTCAATGATCTCCAATTGGTCTGATTTTCTTGGATGTGATCATGTAATCCTTAGTTCTCTATAGATATTGAATAACCTCATTGCTGCTTTCCAAATTTCCATCCCAAATTTAGTTAAAAATCTGTCTAGCATTCCAATGAATGCTATATCCGAATCTGTATAAATATGAGTATACATTAAATTCTCAATTGTTGAAACATAGAGAATTTTACGTATTTTCTTTTCTTTAAATTTATCCCTGATACATTAATTGAGACTAAACTTGTCTCCCTTATCAATAGGGGTATCAACTGATTTACAGTCCTGCATGCCAAACCTTTTAAATACTTTATCGATATAGCTCTTTTGTGACAATCCAAGAATACCTCGAAAGTAATCCCGATGTATCCATATCCTTAATACAAAAGAGACGTCACCAAGACCTTTCATCTCAAAACTCCTTGATGAAAATCTCTTAGTTTCGTGCAACATGCCTATATCATTAGTGGCAAGTAGTATGTCATCAACATATAAAATCAGGAATATATGTTTACTCCCACTGAACTTGTGATACACACAATCACCAACAACATTTATCTCGAAACCAGATGAGATAATTACTTGATGAAACTTGTGGTACCATTGACAGGAAACTAACTTAAGCCCATTGATGAATTTCTTTAATTTTCAAACCATATTCTTTGGGTCTCCTGAGACAAAGTTTTCTGGTTGTATCATATAGATCGTTTTCATCAATGTCACCATTGAAAAACGTCGTCTTAACATCCATCTGTTGTAGCTCAAGATCAAAATGTGCAACAAGTGCCATAATTGTCCTGAAAGAGTCTTTCGTTGAAACCAGAAAGAAAGCCTTTTTGTAGTCAATGTCTTCCTTTTGTATAAAGCCTTTAGCTACAAGACGAGCCTTATATCTTTCCATATTACCATTCGAATCCCTTTTGGTTTTAAATATCTATTTTCAACCAATGAGTTTCGCACCTTCTGGTAATGGGATAAGATCTCAAACTTTATTGTTTTGTATAGACTTATACTCCTTATTCATGGCATCAATCCACTTTTGAGAGTAATTCCTTTGCATGATTTGATGAAAGTTGATTGATCAGGTCTTCTTTCACTAATCCATGCCATCCTTATTTTCTTGGAAAATACTATAAAGTCATCCAGGATTGTCTTTCTCCCTTTTATAGTGAATTTCCTTAATAACTTTGTACTTGAGGTTTTTGAGTTTGAATTCCTAGAACAATCTCTTGATTGTATATAGGGGATTATGTAATGATGTCTTGATCCGAAATTACTTTTTGAACAAGATCTGGAGCAAGAATTTGTCTTTGAACCTAATCATTGTCAATTGCAACAGAATAATTATATACATATTCTTCATTCAAGACAAACCCTATAACCTTATCTCCCTCCGCAAACTCTACATCCTCAATGAACCGAACATTTCTCATTGAAAATTGACTTGATAGTGGGATCTTTAAAAATGTTGTAACCCCTTAAAAAATTGCTTTATTTGGAACTGTGTTAATAACTTAAGCTACAGTCTTTACTGATCTTTACTAGAAAGATCCTGATGTACTGTGGAATGATTTCACATTCCTCTAAAATTTTTAGCAAAAGGCAATGGACATTATTCTCCTGATTCATCATATCTATCATAGTATTCACCACTATGGTAAGATCTGACTTAATGAATTCCTTTACTGAATTGATTTTCAATCTCTGTCTTGTATGCATTGAACATGTCCAATGTTTGGGATTCCTTATAAATGAGATATACATAGCCATAGTGATAAAATTCTTCTATGAACTTAATAAATGATTGTTGACCATTCCAAGAAACCAAAGGAAATGGTCCACAGATAACAGTATGAATTAGTTCTAAGATGTTCGAAGTCATATGGCACTTAATCTCCTTATATTTGTTTATTTTTCCTTAATGCAATTGATATTGACACTTGAGACTAAAAATTAAGGGAATCAAGAATTCCTTCTAACGCAAGATTTTTCATTCTCTTTTGAGAGAAGTGACCTTATTGCTTGTGCCAAAACGAAACAGAATTCTCATTGCTTAATTTATGTTCAATACCATGCGGATTCACATACAAGATTTCTTTATAAGAGGCAACTGTATTAAACCGATATAGGTTATCAGAAAGAGATCAACCTGACTATTTGAAATTGAACAAGAGTAACCAAATTTGTCCAATGTAGAAATAGAAACCAAATTTCGTCCAAAAGACGGTACCACAAATGTCTCTTTCAAATTCAAATAATAAACAGCCTTTTATGATAACCTAAAGTCCGTATAACCTCAACCTTAACTGATTTGCCATCACCCCACATAGATGAATCTTTCAGCATCAATTGGTTTTGGCAGATTAGACAACCCTGCATATACACACTTATTTGAATAGTAGTACCGAAATATAGTCACCAAGTGTGTCTAGGTATTAACGTTAAATTTACCTCAAAACAAACCAAAATGAGAAGTGTACTTTTCTTTACACGCCAAGCGTGATATTTAGTGCAGTCTCTCTTTATATATCCCAGATTTTCACAAAAGTTACAGCTTAATTTATCATTTTCAGGCTTTTGCTGTTTATTTTAAACCGAACCGAATGCAGCTTTGTTATTCTTTATTATCCTTAGAAGTACTTGCCAAGTAATACCAGTTTTATTTTGCTTTAGCATTTCTTCTTCTTGCACATAATATGGAAATGAGCTCATCAAGAGTCCACTTTTCCCTTTTGACAGTTGTAACTGCCCTTAATCAGCAGAATTGTGCAAGAAGCGGAATCAATACCAAATGTAAGAGCAAGTCATCAGACAGCTCAAACTTTAGTGCCTTAAGCTTAGAAGCAATGTGAGACATCTTCATGATGTACTCCCTTATGTTTTCTTTGCCTTTATATTTTATTGAAATCAAGCTTTGCAAAAGCGTGCTTGTTTTAGCCTTATCATTTTTCGCAAAACGTTTCTCATTTCGGTAAGAAATCACTGGCATTAGTTACTTCTTTAGATACTGTGCCTCCAAAGGCTTCCGGAATGCCGTGCTTAATGATCATTAGACTCATGCGATTTGAGCGATCCCACTTCTCAAAGTTTCCTTTTCCATCAGATGAACTTTCTTCTGTAAGAGAAGCGGGTTGCTCAATCCGGAGCGCATGATCTAGATCTTTGCAGCCAAGAACAATTAATATGTTCTCTTTCCAATACTTGACGTTTGTTCTGTTTAACACTGGAATGGAGTTGATGTTGACAGATATAACAGAAGTAAATGGATTAACTGAATAGAGAACTTATTCTCAATTAACATGTTCACATTTGAATCCGTATAAACAATTAAGTTATTCAAATAATGGTACGTCCCATCTCAAGATACCATCATTAATATCAAGTCTTTGGACAGTAATATTAATTGTAAGTGGTACTCTTGATGTAGTGATCAAACATTGACAATAAATCCTGTCAAATAATAAACCCATCTTTGGATTGATTTATTATTCATATGGAAACCTTATAATTGTCACACGTTTACCACCACAAGTGTGCAAACAATTCGGCCAAATATTAACCTTCCTTTGGGCCAGCTAATATCTGCATGAACAAGCATACACACGAATTCCTTCTAATATTCTAAGTTAATTAATTTCCGCAAGAGATGTTGCTTTGGCAACATATTGCTTCAATCAATTCACTTTTGAATATTATATACTCAAATGAGTCATTTATACCAAAATTTGAAAAGCGGAATACTTAATTGTATTTATCTTGAAACTTTAAGGGCCTAAGGGTTAATAATTCAATACTTTAGGGGTCAAAATTAATTAATTCAAAACTTTAGGGACCAATAATTAATTATTGAGAACTTTAGGGACCCAAAACTTAATAGTTCAAAAACTTTATGGGTCAATTAATAAATTATTGGAAAGTTTAGAAGTCAAAAATCAATTATTAGAAATTTTAGGGGCCAATTTAAACCAATTATGAACATTCAGGGGCTTAATTATAAAATTCAGAACTTAAATGACCCAAATTAATTAATTTCAGAACTACAGGGGGCTGAATTATTAAACCCAGAACTTGACAAGGCCCAATAGGATGAACTTTAAACTTTAGGGGGTCGAGTGATTAAAACTCATAACCTTAAAACCCAACTTGAATATACTTTAAACCTTAGGGGCTGAAACTTAAAATTTAACCCTAATCCTTAAATTGCAAGCAATTTCAAAACTTCAAATTTTCAGCCCAAGCCCCCCCGTCCCCAAAACTTCCAAACCGAAAACCTTAATGGATGAAAAACCTTTCATCTCCCTCTCTTTGCGGCGGCATCGACGCCCCCTAGCCACAACTGGTCAGGGGGCTAGGGGCGGGGGCAGGCGGCGGCCCCCCCGCCAGCAGCGAAAGCAGCGAAACCCGCTGCTTTTCCAGCAGCTAACGCTATTGGAATAGCAGCGAACTGCTAGAACAGTCGCTGCTGTTCCAGCAGCCAATGCTGCTGCCGGCACGTCGACATAGTGCCGGCGACGGTTACCCAATATTAATTTTTTTTCCTTAAACTTGAGACCTTAATTTCAGCAGATCCAAAAATCAAATATTTTATCTCAAATTCGAATTTTCTTGATAAAGTAGAAAACCTTAATATTATCAAGATCCACATAATTTCATGCTAGATTCATATACTAATAAATCCAAATTGCATACAATAACAAGAAAATCATATAATCCATAAAATTTAGAATTTCAAAATTCAATTTCTCAATGATTCAACAATGGATCGGCTCTGATACCACTTAATAGAAGATATATTAAGGATTATTGATCTAAAACAATCAATAACCAACATTGTAATCATCCATGTTGAAATTAGTGAGAATATCAAAATGAAAACGGAAGCGTATCTTTAACCATAGATCCATAGATGTCTGATTTTTAGCCGGAATCGCCGGAATTGGTTATGATCTTCCAATTGATTGGTGATCTCCTTATCAAATTTGCTCTCCATTGACGGGGATGTAGAAAAGCTCAAAGAACACCAACAATTGGGGACCATGACCCCTCTAATAGGAATAAGATAATGAATGGTCATTATCTTTCATTCGCTTCAAATCAGTCTCTCATCAATTTGAAACAAATATCCGATTTCTACACTTTGATTCCATGAAACTCAATACCCATTAGTCAAAATTCATCTTTAGTAGATCACTTTAATTGACTAATAAACTTTAAATAATAGCACCACACATTTTAATACGTTACGTGTGGCCCCAATTATGTTAGAATTTTCCAACACTTGTGCTAAAATAATTGAAAGCGAAAAGTGCAACAAAAATGTTATGATTGTGCGAAAATCTATATTTTATGAAAATACTAATTATTCCAACTTTTGGGATTCCATTTATGAAAAACTAAAAACTAAGATTTGCTAATAATATACGAATTACTGCACCTAATGTTTGACCGTAAGATTATACAACACTTCAAAAATTAATTGATCATGAAAAAGAGAAAATTCATGGGAGATTTTAGTAACATAATTAAAAAAAAATGGAATTTATAAAATTGTTTTAGAATATATTACCATGATTGCAAGGGGAAATCCATGCAGAGAATACGGATATCACTAAGAATTTGTATAATTCTTCAACATTTCTCCCAACTTATGTTTAAACACCCCAGTAGTGTAATAGTTGTTAAATCTATCAAGAAAGTCCACCATATAAAACTACCACGGGTTAATACATGCATTCTCATCTGCTGCCAAAAGTACATATACAAATATAACGAGTAGGCCCAACTTATATTTATCACTCTTATGCTTGTAATGTTCTAACAATGAACCTTTCTTTATTTTGTTGTTGATATGCTTGAAATGTTCTTTCACGAGTCTAGAATTCTTCCCTAGATTCGGATCCTTGTCCTCCATATCTCTAGTTTTAAGCCCACTCACCAATGTGAACTCTTGCAATCCGAATCTTGTAAGCTTGTCTCTATTTTTAATCCATACTTCATTTTCTTTTGAGGTACTTACCGATATTAGAATTAACTAGCGGACCAATTGTGACACAAGCTTTATGTCCCTCAAGCTTAACAAATGCCCAAAGCAGGAGTTTGTGAATAGGTCTTGAGGCTTATCATCCAAGCTGTAGAAAATTTCGTTAATCAATTTCATTCTAACCTATTACTTATCTTCACGTTCACTATGTTTTCAGCATCCATTTCTTCCTAATGAAAAATGCAAAACAATAATTGAGTTAGGAATCTTATTTCTCAAAGCAATCATTTACCAAATTTTGACAAAACTAACAATGGATAGTATCTGAGCATTCTCCATATATAAAGATGATAGAGCATTGTTAGATAAGAACAAACAACTAGAAGGCATCATAACATATTAAGAGAAAGCAGCCAAATATCATGTATCAAGAAACTCCCAAAAACGTTCAAAAAAATTGCACGCCTAGTATCCATGGTTATTGTTCTTAAAGTTCCGAAACAACCATCATGCAGTCAACCTATGTTTCTCTTCACAAACTATAAAAATATTGGATTCAAAATTGGGAATAAACACATGACCTCCTCTCCATCAACTCAAGGGATTTTTAATGCATTAAAGCATACATTTTGGTTGTCCATTCAAAAGCCATTTCAATCAAGATTACCAAATAGAAACATCAAGACCACTAATGTGCATTTTAATTGCAAGTTACGTCCTAGCAAAATATAATGAAGCCTAATAAAATTGAGTTATAAAAGCACTAGAAATGCACTGGATCCTATTAGATTTGAGCTTACATTTCTAACAAATTTCAAATCATTTTGCACTTTTTTTTAAAGAATCCAAGATTACTGCTACTGGGAACAGGCTTCTTGAGCTTCTAGATTCTCTCGATGAACTCCTACCGTTTGCTTGACGTGAGCCTCAACAAAAATCTCTCAAAGGTGCGGTTTTGAGGTGAAGGTAATATCTATGCTCGTGGATTTTAGTTGAAGGTGGTAATTGTGGTGCAGACAAGAGTTTTAGTTAAACATTAGTTCGGAATTCATTGTCATGAATCTGAGTAGGAGAAGGTAGTGGTGGTGCATTTGAGGTGATGGTGGTTATGACTTGTAGTGGATTGTGGTGTTGGTTTGTGATCAAATATGTGACTGGTTGTGACCAATTTTGTGTTAATTTTGATCGATTGTGACTTGATCGTATACGATCACAATTAAGATTCAACTGGTCACAGACAGTCACGCTGATTTAGTCACATTGATTACAAACTTGGTCACAATTAGTCACAGACAATCACACTGCAAAAATTATTTTTCCCCGGTAATTTTTTAGGAGGTAGAGGCAGGGATATGGTGGTGGTAGGTGGATCCATGGAGTGGGGTGTGATTTCCAATTTTTAATTTTCTGAAAATTTTTAAGTCGCACGGAACGACCGCCGGAACTATCATCGGAGCGGCCGCCGGGAGCTATCGCCGGAACTGTCGCTGGAGCGATCGTCGAAATAGTCGCTGGAGCGATCGCCGGAATAGTCATCGGAGCAGTCGTCGGAGTAGATGGTCGCCTCCGATGGAGAGAAGGGGTAGGGAGAGGATAGAGAGTAAAGAGAAAGAGAATGATTTGGATTTGAAATTTAATAAATTGAGGTAATTGTATTATATTATAATTAAAAGTATTTAATAAATTGATTTAACACCTGATTTTTGAAAAATAATTTGGAGTTTGTTATTTTTGAAATGTAATTCTTATATGTAGGATTTATGCATTGTTCCCGAAAATAATTCATATTAAACCAAAAAAGTACCAATTAGATGAAAACGCCTCTCGTTTTGCCAACAAAAAGGGGACAATTCCATTTGTACATAAATGGATGATTTCTCACATGCGTGTGGGTCTCGCATGATTAAAAAATTCCAAAAAAAGTGCCCCCCCCCCATTATGAGGGTTGATCATCCACCATTGTACATGTAGGATGGTTGACAAAAAGGCCTGTCATAAACCATTTGAATACACTTCCATTATTATATGTCTCCATCAAAATTAATGCGGATTAAAACCCGATCAAAGAGATACCATGGACCAGCGGTTAATGTGGTGTTGCGGGGGTGTCGATCGGGAGGTTGACATTACGGTGTTCGTCGGAGCTCATAGAGGTTCCGAAAATAGTTGAGATGATGGACAAAAGCCAGAACTAGACATTTTCGTAGGCTGTTGTGCCAATGGTTGCTTTAATGGTGGGTAACAGATGATGCTTCATGCCTTGTGGTTAATTCATCCTTGATTTGAGCATTTCTTCAAGCATTTAGAGGACGGTAACAAAGGGTTAATTTGCAGCATATTTTTAATTTTCTAGAGACCTTTTCCATAATCTATCTTTCCCACTACCTTCGCATCAACTCAACACTCGGATTCTCAAAGGAATGTAACTTTATAAAAACAGCTTATGCCGTTTTTGCTGCTTTCGACAAAATTTGTTGCCATGTAGTGGCAAATATAACGATGTAGCGTTGCTTTGTTGCTCAAATTAGTTTTCTGAACGTGAAAGTGGCTACTTGTAGTAATGGCATGGTGGGGGCATCTGTTGATCACTTTCTGGTCGCGGTGACTTCATTTTTTCTTTCAAAAATTGGAAATTCCAGCCCATTGCTGTTTTCTTAGTGATAGACTTTAAATTTATGATTTGGCTCCTCCTTGATTTTCTCTTCTTCATGTTGCTGAATT